>BQNB010053524.1:0-39972 GCA_026074375.1 Tanacetum coccineum
TTGAACATCCATATTTATAATGAAAGGGTTTACAACAATGCATAACTGGAGTGGGTTCAGTCCATACTCCAGCGTTAGTCCATGGTTTTTCATGTACCCATGGCACATTTTTGTTCCATTCATAAATCCAATCATCCTTGTATTCATCATAAGTCTTGAATCCTACAATATCACTAGTAAGGACATCCGGATCTATCTTGAGTAGGTAATTGAACTCTTTGAATTTTTTGCACAACGATGTTTCATAATCGAACAAGTTTGTTTTAATCCTAAAAATTTCACCGATTTCTTGTTCATTATCATGATTAGTTTGCTCAAGATCGGAAGTTTCATCATTCGTTGGCTCAATTTCGTCACTTCCTAATTTCCAGTAGTCCCACAAAGCTCCTTTAGTGAATATATTCATCGTCATATAATTCATAAACTTTAAGGCCAACTAATTTTCAAACTCCGGTAATAGGGTCCCACTTAATTATCGGGGTGTTAACTTTGCCAGTGCGGGAAGGCGGGTAATATTTTCCAAAAAATTTATCAGTCAAATCGACCCAACTAGTAATTGGTCCTTTAATTCCATCAAACCATCTCCATGCATCTCCAACCAATGAGATTAGGAAAATAACAACTCTAACTTTATCCTGATTTAGATTCGGTAAATCAATTGGGTCAACGATTTTTAGAAAGTATTCGATATGCTCGACCGCGTCTTCCCCATTAGTACCACTAAAGGCATTTTTGTGCAAATCATCAAGGAATTTTCCTTTTAGCTCAAAAGCGTTCTTTCCATTAACCGTAATGCTTGTAATCCCTTAATAGTAATATGCTTGGTCATTAGTCGCAAATCCTTTCATAGTTGATTTCTTTTCTTTATATGTCATTCTTCAGTCGACTAGCTTTGATAAGCACGATTTGTTACAAAGGTAAAAATATCAGCAGGATTTGTTCTGAAGAAAGATAAAAAAATTAGGCACAGAAATCAAATACGAAATCTCAGATTCTGATTCTGTATCAGATGCTCAATACGCCGTATTCAATAGATCTGAATACGCCGTATTAATCTTTTGAACGAATATGATGTATTGGATAGAAAGTTGGATACGCCGTATCCAATGGATGTGGATATGCCGTATCGGTTTATCGACTAGAACAGTGTATTATGAAAAACAATTAAATACGCAAACAATTTAAACACACAAATATACAAGCGAACAATTAAAGACAGATATACATAATATACAAAATTATACACTAATCTAAATTACACTAATCTTAAGGATTAGATCTAATCTAATGTTAAAAACAAAAATATCAAATAAAAATCAAGATTAATTTTCACTCCCTGGCAGCGGCGCCAAAAACTTGATGTGTCGTTGTGTGGTGTTAATTTTATGATTTCAAGTTTTAAATTTATATTTTGCCGACTTAACCAAAAATAACACTTTAACGGGCAGTGTACCCTGTTAGTGGTAGTTTCGTGGTACGTAGGGTGTCGATCACTAAGAGCGAGAAACACTTTCAATTTATTAATACTTTGGTTTTTCTAATATAAGTTAGTCTAATCTATGCTAAACATATGTTAATCCTAAATCTAATGGATAAGGGGGTTTTCAGTCTGAGAGACCGGCACGGGTTTTATGGTGACTAAAACCAATTCAAGACACTAAAACACACGTAAGCAAATTAACAGAAGATAAAAGAGCGGTCTAGCCAAATATAAGAAAACTGTATTAACCATTATTAATCCAATCACAACGTTGGTTTGTTTATTTAGTGCAATGATTACTTATCTCGAGGTGGCATATCATTTTTAAGATTAAGGTGGTACTTCTTCCTTAAATCTAGACACGTAGAATTCTGTCACAATTAAATGCATCAGCATAAAGCATCCTTATTTGCTTATTATAATATATCTTAGGGATTAAAGCAATGGTAATCTTGTTAAACCCTAGCTCATGGAGACTTTACCCACTTACTGCTTAAAGGCTCTTTATATACTAGTAGTCCACTGTCCGGGTCCTTACCAATGGAATAAGAACGTACTCGTTGATACCAAGGTCACCTTATGGCTCAACTAAGCTCACTAAACTAAAGGCAAGGATAGGTCAATATTTGTGATCCTATGATTCTAGATATATAAATTGTAATATGAAGAGCTATCCTAGACTCTTAGCCTACGCCCAAACAACACCAAAGTTGCAGCGCATTAAATATGTAGGACTAGACCTAGTTGAATGATAAGTCGCATACTTAAGCACGTAAACAAGTATAAATTGATAAACACAAACAAGAAATCGACGATAAATTAAGTAATCGAGATAAACAAACCAAACATTCAGATCTTCATAATAATGGCTAATACCCGAAGGTATTAGCCTTTAAATATCATAATCAATACAAGAGTAATAGTTTAGCCAAGGTAAACTGACCGAGTTAACGAATGATACCAAAAACTGAACGATTACAAGAGTATAGGAGATTACACGTTGTCTCCTATTAAATTAATTGTGTTGCTCGACCTTTTCTACTCTTCTTCTCCTATGGAAATCGACTTTTATGGTTTAGGTATCGAGAATATGATTTAGCACACCTAAAACTCGTTTTTGAGTTTTCTATTTATACGGTCTAGAAAAAGGTTGATACGGCGTATCTAGAATCTTTGATACGACGTATTGGGGATTTCTTAGAGTAGAGACCACGTTCGATATCTTTCAGAATATTTTATTTCCATATGGCTTGAATACGGCGTATTGGTCTTCCTGGATATGGCGTATTGGATCTTGTTTCCTTCGTGGTCTTTGGTGAAGTGTAGGCACAGATACGCCGTATATTCCTTGATGGATACGGCGTATTGGTTATCAGAATAGTATTCTTCATATTTCTTCGTTTAAGCTCCAGAATGCGTGCCTTTTAGTTAATCTTTACCAAGTACTCCATAATTACTGCAATTCTTAAATACAAACGATTAAGTAACAATTATTTGCAATAATTATACAAGATGGGTTAATTACATGAGATAAATGATGCTATAAAAGTGATGTTATTTGATGTCATCAATAGTTACTTAGTGGAACTCCTTGTCATGCACCACCTGAAACATAGGACAATAAATCAGTAGGATAGGCTCTGAAAAGAAAGGATACAAAAAATTAAACATGGAATCCAAATTTGTTTCTGCTAATGTGTCAGGTGATCGATACGACGCATTCAATTGATTTGAATATGCCGTATGGATCTGTTGAGGGTCAGTACGTCGTATTGAGTTTGCAGAATACGCAGTATTGTTTGGAAGAACAGGATACGTTGTTTAGACTACAGAAATCAATAGGCTGTGGTAGAAGGTTTGATACGTCGTATCCAACTGGTGGATACGCCGTATCAGGTGGTCTGCCATAACAGAATACTTTGAAAATAATTAAATAATGCAAGAATTTAAGCAAACAATTAAACACAATTTATACACACAATCAAAATTAAATTATGCTAATTAAAATATTCTAAGTTTAGAGAGAGAAGTAGATTTAGAGAGAGAAGTACATTTAAAGAGAGGGAGAGAGATCTATTATAACCATGTATGTGTTGTGTTAGAGAGAGAGAGAGAGATAAGTATTATTAGAGAAGATGGATTACAGATGGCATGCATGCAAAAAGAGATAAGCAATGAGAGGGATACGGGAATGAGAGAGAAGCAGTAGGTGGGATTTATAAAAAGAAAAAAATCATCGGATCCAACCGAGTAGATTTTCTAGCGGATCCAGCCAAGTATCAGGCAACTTCCAGCAGGTGGGTGATATCTTCGGCGGGTCAACCCAACAACATTTAATGCAAAAATGCTGCCTTTTATCTTATTTTATATAATATAAGATACAGTTTTCACATTTAATACGGTTGTATTAATGACTCAAAAACCAAGTTTTCTATTGCTAAATTGCGTTTTGTAATGAGAACTCTTAAAGTTTATACAGATGGGAAATTGATGATATTAAAGAATGACCAACCCTTTCAAGTCTCCATGGCACATACAAAGCTCTTTTCATCTCCTCATTATTAAATGCCAGTTATCAATCACTAGCCGAGTAAATTCCTATCAAAACCACCAACCTAAAACCTAAATTACATCCACCAACTGAAACAAATCAAGGTTCCTTAAACTCAATCACATCCACCGGCCAAAGAAATCAAGGTGTGTTAATTTTATGACAGCATGTTGAAGCAGATGATGCAAAACAATAATCACAACACTCGAACACAAATCACACAAGATCGAGGTTGCTTAACTTTTCTGTCTTTTTATGTT
Organism: Tanacetum coccineum; assembly: GCA_026074375.1. NCBI lineage: Eukaryota > Viridiplantae > Streptophyta > Magnoliopsida > Asterales > Asteraceae > Tanacetum > Tanacetum coccineum. The sequence goes on from BQNB010053524.1 coordinate 4,292, forward strand.
TTTGGTTCTTTTGATGTTTAACATGTTGTATATTTGGTTTATATGAATACAAAACTTTTAAAATCAGGTGATAATGAAAGATCTAATTGTCTGATTTTGTTTTTTTAAGGTAAATTATAGTTGCGGACTAGGTTGTTAGTTTTTCAGGTATGTAAAAATGACTACTCTTCTTACAAATTAACATGTATAGTAAGTGTACTTTATCTTTAATGCACCGTAAGTGTTTGTGAAAATGCCAATTCACTATTTTTTGACATGTTCTTGAAGAGTGTTCGAAAAGAGCTGTGATGAATGCTTAAAGTATGTGTTTAATTAAGGTTTAACAGATATTAGGGGGAACCAAATAATTGTTTTTATGCTACATTACAACTACTTTCATGTCGTGCATGGTGCAGATTTGAGATGTTAAATAGGATGCATCGTCGGGTGTTTAAAATATGGTATTTTCTATAATTCACGTCTTATTTACATATAAGAAATTGTGATTGCTTAGTGAAAGGAATAGGATGTTTAGGATTTCTTAAAAGTTCTTATTTTGTTAGTTTTAAGTAAATAAAAAACATTTATTAGCTATCCAAACAACCCCTTATTTGTTTAGAAAATAGTAACATATCTGTTAATTACTTATTCGTTTCTTAAATAATCTGATTGATGGCTAAGATAACCTTGAATGTAGGAACATATTTTGAGTTAAGGGAAACAGGAATCCCAAGACGTGTTACTCTACGTTGAGGGACATTCTAATGGGGTTAGCACATATCTATCGATTATCAAAGTTTAGTGCCTATGGTATAGTTTAAACTCCTATATATAAGGGTTTAATTCTTATCTTATCATAACAATCTACCAGATTTGGTTTTCTTCTAGAATGGGATGCTGGAGCCATGGTTTAAAGTAAAGGTCTTGGTGATGCTGATTAAGTGTTGGCATATTTCATGGTCTCCAAGCTTGGAGAACCACCTGTGGATGGTATAACCCATGTTAATCCTGAGGGACTGGCTACCACTTTTGGAAAATGAGGTTCCGTTGTGGCTGCCAGGTTACAAGGTTGTGGCCTTTCTTGCAAGGTAAATCATAAAGCATTATATGGTTTCTAAATGACTGTTTGGTACAACCCTACTTTTGATGGTTTTAGTGGTTTGTAAATGGAGCATTAAGTGTTCTAAAGTTATTACAACATGTTAGAAGTTAGCGTTGTTATATACACAGATGGTTATTTCAAAAATAGGTAAATTGCAAAAAGTTAGTTTTTGCAAATTCTTAGGTTTTAAGCGTGTGGACTTTTGGCAAATGAACATTATCCTTTCTGCAGTTAAAATGGTTTTTTAAGGCTTGGAACGCAAAAAAAAATTATGTACATTGGTGGTTTTATAGCAAAATACTACGCATTTTAGATTGCAATGTCGATGCACAAAGGAGAATCACAGGCAGATGAAAACTTTTGGTATGCATATTTTATCTTAATTTTTACTTTATAACGATGGTTTCTTTTAGTTCTTTAACTTGTCACTTTTAAAAACATATAAGCTTTCAATCGTTTTGTACTATTTAATGTTAATTTTAAAATTGTTTTTACCATTGGGGTGATTTGGGACTATATGGATCCAATTTGTTCCTAAGTTGCACACTAAGTCATAAAATATTATGTTACTTTTCTTAGGGCCAATAAGTGATGGCATTTTGAATCTTACCTCTAAGTGGATGAGTGTGGTTTCTTCTCCAATACTTGAGTTCTTTATGCTAAAGAGAGAACCACAAAATGTGTCATTTGATGAATTAATGGGTGTTGATGATATTACATATAAAACAATTTTGACGAGTATATGTAGTATTCTGTTTCACACATACTTCCTTATGACCTTGGTTATATCATATTGTAGATTTAACTAGTTTTAATGCCTGTGCACGCACAAGGTTCAGACATTATATTTTTTTTCAAATACATGTATGAATTTTATTTTTATTTTGTTTTATAAGTTATGTTATAGAGTATTATCGAAATCATATGAAGAGAATAGATTCATATCTTATATATATTATATGAGCTTGAGGATAATTACTATATTTTTTTTGGTTTACCTGTTAACTAACTCGACATTGTGAGTCGACTAATCTCTACAAAACTACTCTTTTAGGTAGCCCAAAGTCGGCTCATGTGAACCTTCGAGGCCACTTGGGGATTAGTTTTCTCCTCGTTATATTCGAACCATTAACCTCCACTTTTGAAGGCTGGTTATCTTACCGTTGGGTATGCAGTTGATATTGTATATGTTTTATGATTCTAGTTGCATTATTGAGTCAGCTATACTTTAAGATAATGGTCACACTTTGTGTTTAAAAAACATGTAAAAATTTAGCTTCGCAATCGAATTTAAAAGCATCAAGTTGAGTTATCAAAATCGTCAATATTTATAGAATATAGAAAGCTAAAAAACTCAAATAAGTATTATGTTTCGTACATACAATATGTTTTGGTCAAACAAAGATTTACCTATTGTATATCTTTAATACATATAAAAATATAAAAAGAGTTTTACCCATTTTTCTGTCACCAACACTTTTTAAGATATAAAAGTAGCCTAGATTGTTATATATGATTTACAGGCATACATACATGTCAATGGAATAAAGACTTTTTGAGAAATTTAAATGTTAGAATTTTAGTACGTATTAAACAAAAAGAAAAAAAATGCAATTCTTCCAAACACATCAATGAATAGCTAGAAAACCCTTTTTATTAATTTATGATATTTTATGTGCTTCGGTGTTTTTCTATTTGGTTGTACAACATAATTTCAGACCGACAATGAAAAATCCATCAAAAAGTCTTCGGGTAGATTTGGGATGTGATTAGATACTGTTAAATCTTTGTTTGGAAGTAAGAAATTGTTTACGTTTGTAATATTTAAAAATATATAGTCTACGGGTATAAAGTTAAGGGGTTATTTTGGTTATGTTTTAAAGTTATAATAAAACATGTAAATTTATAAATTTACACTTAACTCCATATAATTTATTTAAAATTAAAAATAACTAAATTTTTATTAATTACCTCCACTTTTTTCAAGTTTTTTTCTTCACAAATTTGACACATATATTTTTATGTGTTTTTTTTCTCGTCATATTTCTCAACCACAAATTTTTTATTTTGACCAAATCGATTTAATTTTGACTTTTTATTGACCAATCAGATCATACTATTTTGCCTACGTGGCAAAATCAAGCCTTCTGATTGGTCTAATTTTTAAATTCATATGATTCATTTTGATGAAAAACTCCGAAATGATGTAATTCTTTTATTATATAAAAGATTAATTATGACCTTGGTTATATCATATTGTGGATTTAATTAATTATGACATTGGTTATATCATACTCTGGATTTGATTAATTATGCATTTAAACATTGTAGTGTATATGTGCACTACAAGGAAAGAGTGAACGCAAGAGCCTACCACAAGGGGTTTTTCTTTTTGGTCCTCCTGGAACAGGGAAAACTACATTAGTTCATGTTATGGCTCATGAAGCCAATGTGTCATTTTCCCCTTTCTGCTAGGGATGTTGCAACACGAGCAGTTAGGATCAAAATACTTTTTAATGAAGCAAAAAGATGGTCACCGTCCATCGTATACATTGAAGATTTAAATGTCCTTGCAGGCGAAGAAAGAAATCCTAAATCTGCTAAAGCTTATAAACAGGTAAACACGGATAATTTAAATTCGAATGTAAACAAGTGATTTGTTTGTTGTTGATAAAATGATTTTGATGTAATCCCAATTTTCTCTTTACAAGCTAAAACTACTATGAGAGGATAGAAAGTTTCAGGCCACCTGTTTCTACTCTTCAAATACAAAAACACAGCCCAAAAGCAACTTCTGTGACAGGTGTGTTCTCTTTGCTACTGTTGATGGTTTAATTTAGTTTCACCATTTACGTATGCTAAGTAATTTCTACTGGAAGTGTTTTTGACATGGCTACCAATTAAAACTTTATGTTAAAATATTGATATATGGTTACACAGGTGAAAATTATAACCTTTACATGATGTGATGAAGGTTAATGAAACTTATAATTGACAAACCGAACGGGTCAATCAACGAGTTAAAATGGTTGAGGTCATATTAAGCAGTTTGCCATGTTAAAACAGGTTGGGGTTGGTTGATATGGAACATTCGTTTTAAAGTTAAAAAAGACATTAAACGATACTCGGCAATGACGGATTCAATGACTATTGTAGGTTAGTGAAACTTGGAGTATGTTATTTATCATTGTTTGCGTATTTGGGTAATGTCTTTTTGACCAATGTTGCTTTTACCTAAACACATGATCTGATTTATTCTTTATTTTCTAATAATATCTTATCTTGCGGTATACATAGATGCAATGCTTATAATTGTTTTAATATTTTCTTTCCTTTGCAGGCGATTAGACAAGCTAAGGAACCAAGACATTTCAACGTTTCTGGATGTTTTTCAATTCAAATTACACATGAGCTCCTAAGACATAACACTTAAATTGTATAACTCTTACATAACTTTTGTACAATTTATATGAAGTTGAAACCGTAAGAAATATAAAAAGAGTGTAACAATCAAATTTTCTCCACAGACTTAGCCCGGTGCAACGCATGGGTGTCGTCCAGCCTCGTATAATAGTAGTAATATCTTTAAGGCATTTATGTATATCTAATAAAAGAGAAATGCTACAACCACATAATACTCACAAAAGAATTTTCACAAAATGAGTTGGCACAAGATGATTTGTCATGAAATAAAAAGTTAGTGGAATAACAAAGTAATAATTGGTCCATGTGTCTTGCCACATCATTATGTGGATGTTTATTTGTAAATATTATGTGGTTGTAGCAAACCTCCTAATAAAAAAACTCTAATGTTTACATATTTTTCCAAAAATCATGCATTGAAAACTTGTATTTTATAAAATATGTAATTTTTGAGTTTCATTGAGTATGTATGAAATTCTCCCATATCTTTGAGTAGTATCGATTAACTACGTAAATTGTGCAAAATCCATAAATCTTTATTCATGCTTGAATTGACTTGTTAAGAGGTTATTTAAAAGAGTTTTGTTAAATACATTCTTATAATCGATGTTAACAACTAGTAACCGAAGTTTATGTTTTTACCATTTATGATGTCTAAACAGTATCACTAAAAATCACCGACATATGCATATAGCCTATATTCACCTTTGACCAACCAAAAGCGATGATTTTTTACACACTTGAGAGATTGGAAGTGAAATTAAATTGCATAATGATCGGATGAGAAAGTGGTTAACCAGTGTCGTAACTCCTATAGACAATATCTTTAAGACATTTACATATATCTTTAAAAAAACTTTAATATTTACATATTTTTTCAAAAATTATACATTGAAAACTTGTGTTTTGAAAAATTATGTAATGTTTAAAGTTTCATTGAGTATATATAAAATTCTCTCATATCTTTAAGTAGTATCGACTAATTCTGTAAATTATGTAAAATCCATATTTCTTATTATTCATGCTTGAATTTACTTGTTAAGAGGTAATTTAAAATCTCTTATATAATAAAAGAAAAAGTTTTACTAAGAGCATCCTTATAATCGATGTTAACAACTAATAACTGAAGTTTATACTATTTACGATGTCTAGCAGTGTCACTAAAAATCATCGACTGCTCTTTAAAATTTTTCAATCTCTACTACATATAAAGCATTTTCAACAACGTATAGAATCCTGAAAATAGTTTATCCAATGTTTTGGAAACAATTAAATAATTTATTTATGGAGTTTTTTGGAAACCGGGTATCTAATCGACCCGTTCGAGTCACCCGGTTACCGTTTCGACCACTGGGCCAACCCGGTCTTCCACCTGGTCAAACCGAGACCCGGTCTTCCACCAGGTCAAACTGGGTTTCGAAAATATAAAAACCGGTTTAATTTGACCCGTTTTTTGACCGGAAAGGGTTCAACCAGTTGAACCGGCCGGGTCGAACCGGGTTTCAAAACATTATGTTCAATCCCCAAATCCTCAAACTTTTGTTATTTTTTGTTTATAATCCATAAACTTTTTTTATCATTACAACTATCTGCCGCTATAAAATCTCGTTGCATGTTAAGAATTATTGCTATAGTTGAATGATCACATGTTACAACCGTTTGCAATTAGATTTTGATATTTTCAACGTTTTATTTTGAACGTTACACGAAGCACTTCTCACAATATCGAATATCGTTAATTATATGCCGTTAAGAATGTCCGATGCTATACACGAGTACTCGTCTAGTACCAACACAAATACAATTCATTTGGGTATTGGTCATGTTAGTAAGGAAAATAAAAGGTTGGTCCTAATTATGTTTTATATTGTGAATTTTCTATAAATAACTCTTTAGGATAGCATTTTCCTAAAAGAAAATATTGTTAAAAAACGTATTTTGATAGAAGATTATTTTTGTCACAATTAAATATTAGATGACAAATGTAAGCTTTGGTTTACTGGGCTTTTCAAAATGTAATTGCATTTAGAAATTTAATGGACTCAAACTTACAACTGAGTTTGAGGCACATTTATCGTTTAATACCTTCGAACCAGGTATAATCGGGATCTACTAATATCGTCGAACCGGATATAACCAAAGGAGCGCCATCCACATTATCACTAGGTTCAACCGCTGCTCTGATAACATGTTAAATAATGTAATATTCGTAGAAGATATTGTATTATACTATTATTAATACGCTATTTACAATGCAATTGCATGTGAAAGCTTTGGTGGACCCAAATTTACAATCTTGAGCACATTTATAGTATAATATTAAATTTTCCTAACAAACCTGTTGATGTGTCGTTGTGTGGTGTTTATTTATGATAGTTCAAGTTTTAAATTTATATTTTGCCGACTTAACCAAAAACAACACTTTAACGGGCAGTGTACCCGGTCGGTAGTAGATTCGTGGTAAGTAGGGTGTCGAACACTTGAAGCGAGGTTAAATCTCTCAATTTAGTTTATATTTTGGTTATCTAATCTAAGTTTAATTTCTAATCTAAATCAAACCATGCTAATCCTAATGTTATGTTCTAGTCCTAATTCCGTAGACAGGTAAAAGGGGGGTTTCAGCCTGAAGACTGGCACGCGGGTTGTGGGTTGGTGTGACATAATCAAATTCAAGACACTTTAACGCCCATGCATTGCAAATTAACCATAATATAAAAGGGAGAGCGTCGAGACCTTATGATAGAAACGTATTAGCCATCATTAATCCGTTAGAAGTTTGGTTTTGTTTATACAGTGCAATGATTACTTATCGTCAAAGGAAGGAATTGCATTCTTAACTTAGGCTGACTTCATCCTAAGACCTAGACCACATTAATTCTGTCACAATTAAAGTATGCCACATAATCAAGCCTTATTTGTGGTGATTATAATTCTATCTTGATGGGATTAAAGCAATAGTGATCTTGTTAAATCATGAGCTCATAGAAGACGGATTTTACTACTCAGCATTTACTGCTTAATGACAATGTTATACTCTAGTAGTCCCACTTGTCCAACTAACCACTGGAATCAGAACATTATTGTTGAATTATCTATATTCACCTACTAGTCAAACATGTTCAATAAACAAAGGCAGTTTCCAGTTACTAGTTAAGCCAGGATGCGTATCCTTATCACACAATTTTTAGAGAGGACAATACTGTGATTCCTAACGATTCTAGATGTATAAATCGGACTATAATGGAGAGTTTATCCCTACATCTGATATACTATGTCCGTATCACTAGATCCAGTTGAATGATAGGATCGCATAACAAAAGCACAGTAAACAAGTATGAATTGAAAAACATAAACAAGCATTCCAACGCTAAATTAAGCAATCGAGATATAAACAAAACCAACACATTCAGATCTTATAATAATGGCTAATTACTGAAGGTATTAAGCCTTCAAAAATCAAAATTAATAAAGAGTAATGTATTTTTAGCCGAGTAAACTAACCGAGTTTAACGAATGAACCAAAAAGCTGAACGATTACAAAAGATAAGAAATGACAAACGTTGTCTTCTTGATTGGAAGGTGCTTAGCAAGACCTCATCAGCGTCTTTATTTTTTCGGTCGGCTCTAAAAAATTTACTTTGTGGTAGGGTATCGAGAAATAATTTAGGGCAAAGCTTAAAACTCGTTTTTGAATTTTCTATTTATACAGTCTGGAAGTCGGGTTCGATACGGCCGTAGTCTAATGGTTTGGAATACGGGTATAGGACTATCTTGGAGTAGGGACCAACGTTTGAAAATCTTCTAGAATCTTCACATACTATATATCCAATACGGCGTATTGGTCTTCTCTGGATACGGCGTATTGAGCTTGGCTTCCCTTTGAGGGTCTTTGGGTGAGTGCAGGGCGGCGGATAGGTACGCCGTATCTTCCTTGATGATACGAGGCGTATTGGAAGTCAGAATAGTAAATCTTCAAATATCTTCATTTAAGCTCCAGAGTGCGCGCCTTTTGCTAATATTCACCAAGTACTCCGTAATTACTGCAATTCTCAAATATAAACGATTAAGTAACAATTCTTTGCAATAATTATACAAAATGGGTTAAATACATGGGATACATGATGCTATAAAATAGACGTTATTTGATGTCATCAAATATCCCCCCACTTGAATCCTACTTGTCTTCAAGTAGCCTTTAGAAGTTTATAAAAATGTATCCCCAAGGATATTTTCCGTTAAAGCATTTATTTGATCTATTACAAGTACACAACTAAACACTTCAGGAAATAGGAAGATGAAAACACTTAAATCACTCAACTAATCTATGTGGTAACATGTAACTAATTCGCTCAATTGCGTCGTGACGAGTATTCTATCATAAGCTTGGCAAGGATACACATCTCCACCGCTAAAGCTAAGGATTAACAAGTTTATAAAAGTAAATATGGGTTTGTATGATAAGGCTTAGGGTTGATTACTCTAACTAATCTTTATCGATACTAATATTCCAGAAGGGCGACAAAGACCACACATACACACCCGTAACGACGGGATAGACACATGTGACTGCTTATTCTCACCTCGAATAAGCTAAAGAGTAGGAATAGTAGAGTAATATAGGGTATGGATCTTCTAACTTTCACCAATAGTAATAACCCAACAAGGCAGCTGAGACATGCATACATGGCCGTAACGACGGAATAGACATGCACGCTCGATCACATCCTCATTCGCATAAAACCCATGGTTAATGATTAGGAAAGGGAAATAAATTGTTGTTTAATAAAAGTTACGAAACAAATAGATTAAGTCTAAAATACAAGTTGCTAGACACTTTTTCCCGACCGTTACCATGATAAAGACACAACTATTTACAACGTCTTGATCATAGATCAAAAATAACAACCTAAGTTGGCGTTCCCGTAACGGTCAACTTCCCAAACATCCCATACTTTACATACTTTACAAGGAAAGTGACGATATCTTCCACTTTATACAATACTTTACATCGTCGATTTGTATCAACGAATAATCGATCCTTCGTGTAATTCCTTTGGTAGTTGTGAAACGATTATCTTCAAAGTTTCCTTTTTTTCGATTTTTATAATTTTTTATATTTATAAACACTATACTACGAAACTCGGTGTAGTCTTACCATCTTCACGATCATAATAATTCCGGATAAATCATTTGATACTTCTTCGTTCTTTGGACGTACCATTAATTATGATGGTAGTAAAAATACATAAGTTTTTGACTATAATATACATTCCCATTTGCGATGTGCAAATTTCTTCCAACCGTACCAAAATAGACACAAGACTCGGGAAATACAAACTTTACACTTTAAGCAAATAGCAACTGTAAAATAAACTTAATCTAACAGGGTAGGCTAAGGAGTAACGAAACAAATAATTGGTGTAGTTCCTAAAGGATTGGTTCTACGGGTTTTTCTAGGGGTATCTTACTCTTAAAGTAAGAGTAAACAAAGAGTTTATATGGGGGTTAACTAACCAGTGTAGTTAGTTAATAAGCAACATGTAATGGCGTTTTGGATGTAATCCTAAAATTTACCAATTTAAACAAGTTACTCCATTTAAATCCATAGTACTTATGTAGTATATTGGATATCATAACACAATCAATGATCTAGGGGTTGGTCGATTTTGTAGAGAGAGAAAGTGAGTTCTAGTAAGAGAAACTACACCTTATGTATGTTTTTGATAAAATGAACAACCAACCTCTTTCCATGGTTGGAAAGAGGCTTTTATACAAGAGTTTAGATGCCCTAATGGGCTATGGTATGGGCTTACAAGTGGGTAAAAGACCCGGCCCAATACCATGAGTCATACGCTTACATTTACATTACAAGCTATGCTATTCTAGACAATACACAGGGTGACCGAGTCTTTTTCATAAACCTAACAATCTCCCCCTAAGGGAGGTCACCCTAGAAAATACAATTTGAATTCTAGCATTCTAAGTCTTGATCTTCTGACTTTAGCTCGTAATCTTTGATTCTTCATTCTTTGATTCCTTTGTACATTATGTAGTGATTTTTGATTATGGTTCCATTGACTTGTGTGATCTTTGAGCTTTCTTTAAGGTCATCAGTCACAGCAAATCTCTAAATCATCCTTGTAGAGTAGTATTGCCTCCATTTGATGTTGTGACCTTCGGACCGACATGCTCACACTTTTCTGGATCATGATAGCAAGCATCAGAGTTGCGGAAGCTGTGTTGTAGGTCTTTCAGTTATCATGATGTCTATGATTAAGAATATGAAGTGTGAGCATGGGGTTATGAATCGATGTGTCTCTTGCCAGCAGCTGCTACCGTCGGGATTCCTGCATGTATATGTTAGTAATAAACAAACGAAAGTGTCTTTGTTCACTTTCGTTGAATAAGGTTGCAAGAACCACGGTTCCCCGTTAATCAGTATAAATACTGCCTGTGATCAGGTAGAATTCCGAAGAATCTCCTTGACAGGGTTTCGCAGCTGTGCTAGCCGTTCTCAAACCGGAGCGTCTCAAAGTAGACAAAGCACGGAGTGAGTGAACCAGTGAATTAGAAACCCACTGATTAATGAGAAATTGATTTGAAAATCAGTCGCGTGTCACTCAGAAAAGAGTTTTTGTGACGCATCGAAAGTTTTATATCATAAGATCAGATTTCATCAGAAACACATTTGTTTTGAAAGATATACACAGTCAATGTGCTCGAAAATCAGTTGTTGAGCACATCGAAAGGTTTTTCAAAAACAGTATGCTGAATTTGTATTTTTTATAATTTGAGCATAATTTAAGCATTTTAGTGTGAATTTTTAGGACAAGTAAACATTCCAATTCCATCCCCCACTTGAATTATACAACGTCCTCGTTGTATAAATAAAACATTAAATACATGAATTAAAAAGAATTAGAATGAGAAACTCCCCTGATATTTACTCGGTAGATTCTCCATGTTGAGTTTAATTGTGCAAGAATTCGTGTGTTGAAAAGCCGCCTTGAAGCTTCAAGACTCGAACACTTCAAGGTCTCCAGATTTGTAAATTCTCCACCAATATTTGTTGATATTTCTTTCACGAGGTCCTGTATAAAATATAGGACAAAATCTGTGCATTCCTATCTTGGTATCTATGGTTAATTTAAACTAAACTAAACAAACTAAATACGGGTCAGTTTTGGTGAATACGCCGTATCATGTGCATGAATACACCGTATTGCCAGAACTAACAATAATGTTTTTAAAGTTGCATCAATAAGTTATGGACTTGATATCGATGTCCAGAAATCTATAGACTTATGGTATGTGAGTGATACGCCGTATTGACTGTCTGGGTGACTGACTCGTCGGGTTAGTCTCCCGGGACAGCACTTTTGCTTACGCGAGTCTTTAAGTTAGACTTTTCTTTAGCTTCTCTTTACCATTCCATCTCATGCACGCTAATGTGCCCGCGTGTGAGCCATTCTTCCATCTTTGCATCACGAATGTAATCGGGTCCTAAATTCAATACTCCTTTGTAGAACCCCTTAAGCTTTTGGTAAGGATGCGAGATTCCATTCATCTTATCTTCTTCACTTACCTTCAGTAATGGTGGAATCTTGTTGCATTGCTCATTAGTGTGGTGTTTAAACCTCGGATGTGATCGCACCATTTGGTAAGTTACTTCATCATCACCATTGTAAATGGTAATCATTCCATCAAACCGTCTTGCTTTAATTCCAACTTCTCTTAAGAACGGTTCGCCAACAATAACATCGCCCATTCCTTCATCACGATAAGCATCCATATCTTCCAAAACTGCAAAGTCAGTCACAACAGAAAAGGTTCCAACAAAAATAGGCACATTCATTAAGGCTCCTACAACATTATCCCCTTTGTACACCATCTTATCTTTCATTATAGAGTTATGAAACTTTTTGGACATCACATTGACGTACAATAACGGGAAGAAGTTGACGTGTGTAAATTCAAATCCTATCATGCATGAAAACTTTAAGTTGTGGGCACAGTCTATGTGGATTTTCTTATCATTGTCGTAATAACTAGGGTAATCATCAATTTCAGTATCAAGATTTTCATCCCTAGTTCTAAATTCCTCAATTACCTCACCTTCCTCAATGGTGGGCATTAAATCATCACCTTGATTTCTCCTAAGCTCAAATGGTTCATTTAGATCATTTAGTTTGATGTAATCTCCATTCAAAGGGTCTAATGATCTATTAATCACCAAAGTCTCTCCCATTAGCCTAGCTTCTAAATCAAGTTCCATTCTTTCTCTTAAACTTAGCATGTAGACCCTCTTAATTAAACTACTAGCAGGTTTAACACTTTTGAAAATAATCTTTTCTTCCCCAACTCTTAAAGTAATCTTTCTTTTTTAAACATCAATTTTAGCACGGGCGGTAGACAAAATGGTCTTCCAAGGATCAAGGGCACTTTGACATCCTCGTGCATATCTAGAATTATAAAGTCTATAGGGAAAGTAAATTTAACAATTCTTACTAGTACATTTTCAGCAATTCCTTTTGGATATTTCACTGTCCTATCCGCTAATTCTAATGTTAGCTTAGTGTGAGCTAATTCGCCTAATACTAAGTTAAGGTAGGTCAAGAGAGGCATAACACTAACGCTAGCTCCTAAGTCAACAAGGGCATTATCAAAGCAAACATTATTAATAAAGCAAGGTAAAGTGAAACTCCCTAGGTCTTTCTCCTTTTAGGGTATGGATTCATCGATTTGTGAAGCTTTAGAGTAAGCTTCCGAGAATTGTAGTCCATATGATCCCTTCTTTCCATCACAGTAGTAACTATTCAAACGACTTAGAAACGAAATCGTGATTTGTCTTGTCTCGTACATGAGTGTACGGTTCTGTCCAGAGGATACGGCGTATTGGGGAGATCCAATACGGCGTATCGGGTGTAAATCAGCTTCAATAGTAGTCGAGATTGACTTGACTTGATCTCTCAGGTTCATTTCAGTCGAGCTAGGTAAACTTCCAAATTCTCTCTCTTATAGTACCTTGCTCATTTGCCCGATTTGTATCTCTAATGTTTTAATTGATGCTCCTTGGTTCCTTATGGCAGCATCCGTTGAAGCTCCGTATTTCGCCACGTTTTCCAAGTCATATCTTCCCCAAAACGACCTTCAAATACATTTCATAATCACATTTCTCTTTTCAAAAGTTCGCCAAAATCCTTAAAACGACAATTTAAAGCTTATTGGGCTTTAAGGCCCAATATTAAGGTTTTTATATATCCAATATACGTTCTAAGCCCAAAACCAAGGCCCATTAGTAAATATAAGTCCAATATAATAAGTAACCAAATAATCCGGACCACAATAAGCCACAGCTTGTTGATGCTTATTGGGCCGTGAGTCCACAAGCTCCAAAATATATATTTATAAAGCTTAAAAATAAGCTAATAAGCTACGTATCGTATTTGGTTATCACCATAAGCTATAATAATAGTCCACAAAAATACAACATACTAAAGTAATAACCAAAAACACTTTCTTTGTGTTACCCCAATTTTTCGAGAGCCAATAAGCTCAAAATAAGCCATTCGAACCTATAAATAAGCCAAAATAAGCCATATACAAAATAAGCCACATAGCAAATACATGTTTTTCAACCATCACGACCACAATATCAAAACTAACAAAACCCCTTTGTTTCTTTCTTAACTTCGACGCCCAACAACACCCTTTTTCCATTCGTTTCGTTTTCAAATTTTGATTTTTACGACGATCAACTTGTACAACTAACATTTATGCACCATTAACTATACAAAAGGACAAGTTAAATTTAAATTTGAAAAACTTACAAGAATGATCTTCAAAATAAATTTCGACGCGAACCGGACAACCCAAACGTTGTTTAAATGAATACCCGAACACTAGAATCACCCCGGAAATACTCTAAACCATCATGTTCTTGATCAAAGTTTGAAAATATATGTGTTTGTGTGTGTGCTTGGTCGGACGAACACACACAAGTTTGTGTGTGTTATTTTTTTTGAAAATGAAAGTATGAAAAGAAATGTTGTGGTTGTAAGAATATATTGGTACTATGCATGGACACCTTTGCTAGAAAATAGTCATTTTGTTCCCCTTTGACTCTCATGACCGGTTATAGGATCCTAGGAGGGTTCGGGTTCTTCTTTTCGTGTCGGGATCACTTAAAACTCATAAAACCTTGATCGTAAAATATTCCCCAAAGTTAATTAGCATTTTAATTTACCTTAAAAACACTTTTCCAATAACTTAGAGTATTTACTTGACATATTTCCACGCTTTATTCCCCAAAAACTCATTTGCACATTTACGAACGTGTCGGGACTCGTTTTTGGCATTTCTCAAAAGTTCACGGGTCAACCACCCGGAACTTACATAACATAATAATACCCTCTAAAAAGGATTATTATACACAATAAACCATGAAACATCTTGAATCTCATAAATTCACCACCGTTAACACGGTACGATTTCTGAATAAACTGACAAACGTCAAATAGTCGAAGGACTAATATTAGAATATTCACACACAATTATACAAGCAATCAATTAAACTAACAAATATACATAATATACAAGAATATACACTAATCTAATTAACACTACTCCTAAGGGTTAGATCTAATGTTAAAAACCAAAATATAAAATAAAAATCAAGATTAATTTTTCATCCCGGCGCGGCGCCAAAAAAATGGAATGTGTCGTTGTGTGGTGTATAATTTTATGATTCAGTTATGAAAATTTATATTTTGGACTCGAATTACAAAAACAACCACTCTTAAAGGGCATTACCCCGGTGGTGGTAGATTCATGGTAAGTTGGGTGTCGAACACTTGAAGCGAGTTTAAATCTCTCAATTTATTTATATCTTGGTTATGTAATCTAAGTTAATTCTAATCTAAGTCAAACCTATTGGTAATCCTATGTTAGTTATAATCCTAATTCTAACAGGTAAAGGGGGTTTTCAGCCTGAGAGACTGGCACGGGTTTGGTTGGTGAATACAATCAATTCTAGACACTTTAACCCATGCAAGCGGGTGGGGGGGTGAGGGGGGTGTGTGGGGTGGGGGTGGGGGCGGGGGGGGGTAAGTGTTGGGGAGATCGTTTTGCCCATCTAGGATTAGTTTTACAAACAACATTAATAAGCACAACGGAAATTATAAAGAACAGTAATGTTGTTAAACAAGGTTTTACTACTAAACATTCAGGCCTCCATTAATTTGATCAGAATAAATGGTTACAAACTGTAACAAGGATCCACAATCCTTGAGGCTACACTAACTATCTAATAAACTAACTACTACTATTAAACGTAAACACACACATGCTTTTGCTAGACTCTTATTGAGAAGTCTGCTATTCTAACTATTTTGGATATCTAAAACCTACACACCTAATACCCTTTATATAGAGGGATATTAAGGCTTACAAAGGAGGCTAATTAATTGTATTTGGAAGCTAATTAAAACTAATTAAAACCTTCCTTTATCTTTGATATTCTTTGACTTTTCAATGCTTATCTTCATGTAGAATACCAAAGTGTCATATTAATCCCTTGTTGTTTCATTCGTCTTCATTTAAGCATATGTAGTTTTGTAATCATCAAATCTGAGATCCCAACAATCTTCCCTTATTTGATATTACAAATCAAATTCTCATGAATGATACAATCTTCATAAGCTTCCCGTGACTTAAGATCCTCTCTTGAAATGCCATACACATAATCAGCTGCAAACCATATCTTTGATAGTCTTATTTCCCCTGTTTTGTAATCAAATAATAGGGTCTTCTTGTAGTATGAAACTTGTAACACATCCCCTCAGTGTGCATTGTAGATGGTTAAACATTTTATCAATAATCTTCCCCTAAAACCAATATGTTTACCATCTCTTGAATCTTGAACTCTGTAGGCTCTATGTAGTGATCACTGATGAAGAAAACTGGGTATAACGAAGTTGATGAAGAAGTATAATTTACCAAACTTGTGTCTTTTGTCTTGTTTATCCACGTGACTTTGAACTTATAACTAAATCTGGGAAATATAAGTAGATCGCGATCTCTTAACAAACATCCTCGTCTTCTATAAGACACATAACTAAAGTGATAGCAAATGTGAGCTTTGAGCACCATAAGAAAAATCACACACTTTTGCTAGATTTTGACAAGTCTTCGTCACACCGTTGTAAGCACGAACAAGTCACCTCCAAATGTTGTAAGTCATTTGAGATATGATAAGAACACTGATGTAGTAATTTTATACAGTAAATAATTATATATTATTAAGAATTAACAAAACTACCATTGAGGACAAAAGTAGTAAGGAAAATTCTCACAAATATATATAACAATACGTATATTACCGATAAGTGATTACCGGGTCGTTTCACCCAAAGAATTGTGAAATTGAGACCACGTTTGTTTTTGGACAATGATTTGAATGGTAACAAAGATTGATTTGATTATCTATTTCTACTAATTGAAATCAACAATTAAAATAAGCAAACGATAACAATTAAGCAAGAAAACAAATAACGGGCACGAAGGAAAACGCTGACAAATAAGCAAACTAAGATAAAATTTAAACCTTGTAGAATGCAAATTTAAATTTCTAAACCTAAAATTAAGACAAAAGAAAATTTAAGAAAAAGAAATTTTTTTTATTTTTTTATTTTGTATTTAATTATGTATAAAAAAACTAATAGAATGATTAAAAATCCCTAGGAAAATAACAAATTATTCCTAAATAATTCTAAAATTGATTTTAAACTTTAGGAAAAATCTAAGAAATGATAAAAATCAGGAAAAACTATTTTTAACTATTTTTTATAATAAAAATTCTATTTTTATAAAAACTAAATTTAAACTTAAAAATGATTATTAAAAATCTCAAAAATCGGTTTTATAACAATGATTTAATGCATGTAAATCTTAAAGTAATTATTCTAAAACTAAAAACTATTTTTTTGTATTTTTAAAAATTATTTTTCTTTTTTTTATTGATTTTTTAAATATTTAAACCAAGAAAAATGATAAAAATTAATCTATTAATGAGAAAAATCTTGAAAAATCACAAATAGTCCTAAACTATGCAAGGAACAAGGGAAAAATAATAGCAAGCAAACAACTAATCAAATAAGCCCTGAATAAACTAAGTTAAGCTACGACTTATAAATAAGCCACAAAAGTAAAATTTGTATAAAACAAAAATGAAAGGGAAAAGGGACGGATGAGCTAATGTAGCAAGTTGGTTAAGTATCTGTGTGTTCAAAGGCAAGGTCGTGGGTTCGAGTCCCAGGCCTTGCTTTTTGCTATTTTTTTATTTTTGAAACCTTAAAAAGCAAAAATGAAGATAAGCTATAAACAAAAACTTTTTGTGGAAAACAATTTTTTAAAGTTGACAAATAAGCTAGAATGACTTATCAATCAGACAGAATATTAAATACTTTATTTTTTTTTGGGCTTGTGAAAAAAAACTTATAAGCTTCAAAGTGAAATAAGCACTCAACAAAGTCTAATAAGCAACTAACAGCTAAATCTCCCTATAAGCTATTATTGACAGAAATAAGCATAAAGAGAAAGTATATAAGACCTAAAGTTCATATAAGCTTTTATGAAAACTTTAAACCTACAGGACACAATACACTACTTTGAAGCTTTTTCCTATAAGCTAGTGGACTTTTAAGACAAAAGAGCTTAAAGAAGCTGAAACTTAGACCTACTAGCTACTCAAAAATGCTTTTTGAAAGAAATTGTGACAACAAGAACTTATAGAAAAAGTTCTTTGAAAACAGGACATCTAACTCAGCATATGCTGAGTTTGGATTTTGAATTTGAAAAGACAAAAAGCTATTTTAAAAGCTAAAAACAGATTATCAAATGAACTTAACTTCAAAAAGCAAATTGAAACCAATTAACTATTACCCTAGATCTAATTGTGTGCTTATATAGTCTAAATCTTAATTCCTCATACAATTACCTTCTGAAATACTGATGATGGAAAAAAGGTACTTGACACTTAATACTGCTGATGTAGTTGAACAATTAGAACCAAAATTATAAACCTTAAATGCAGACCCTATATGTAAACGACTTCTACACTATAAAAACACAACCTAAGAGATATAAGGACATACAATTACCGGTGTGATCATAGAGCTTATAAACCAAATCGACTTTAAACGATTTGAACATATATTAAATAACTTATGAGGAACCTAAATAACTCTAATCTAATTAATAAATCTAGCATAAACATATTTAAATGAAAGATTAAAACCAAAATCTGAAAACCAAATGGCCGCTAGCAGTACTAACTTGTGGTTAGTACTGCTATGCCAAACACCCCCTTATTTTTATCAAAATTCATTTGAGCTCATGAAATGAGATCTAGTGAAAACAAAGTATCAAATACCATAGGTTGATGAGATTATTAAACAATTAGATGAGCAGATTTTAGAACTGAATTAAACAAAACTAACTATTTAATAAAGCTAATGCTTATTTTTTTAGATTTTTAATGATTTCAAGAAGCAAAATATGAAAAACTATGATTAGACTATTTGGAAAGCTTAAAAAAAGAATCTAACTAATAAGCCATAAAATAAGCAATTCTAAGCACAAATTAAGCAAGTATTAAGAGTTTAAGCTGATTTAAAACTATGAAATTAAGGCAGAAAAGATTAATGAGAAACTTACAAAAATCGCATTAGCTAAACAAAGGCTATTTGCTCAAAGTGCTTGTCACAAAGCTCTAGCTTATCACAAGGAATAAGATAGTAAAGTCCAATACGCTTTCCAGTAGTAAGCTTATCATCCAAGTAGCTTTGATCCATATAGCTTAGGTATTAATTCTGATTTTAAGACTTTAAGTATATTAAATGACTAATTTGAGCTCAATCTGAGCTTAGAGACTCAAAGAGCTTATGAAGAGCTTATAAGAGTAGCTTGTGAACCGTTTGGAATGGAAAGCATTTGAGATATATAAGTTATAGGTAAAAACAAATTGTGAACAAGTAAAATATAAATTTTTATTGATTTTTAAACTGAATACAAAATGTGGATATGAAAATGTCCAAGAGCAGTTACATGAAAATGAAAATTTTACTTAAACTACTAACTACTAAAAAAAGGGGAAAAAGGAGATGCAGTGTGTGTGAGGCTTGCTCTCTATTTATAGCCTTGGAGTGGATAGCTTCTAGAGTCTAGGCCGCTCCTCTCTATCTATGATCTTAACCCCTTAATCCTTTGATCTCATTTATGTTCCGTGGGATTGATATGTGAGCATAGATTGCCAACGGTTGGCATTCGTTTGTAGACCTGTGTGTTTCGTTTGCACTAGATTTAGTGTAAAAAATCCAATCATGGTGTGCTTCTTTCAATGCCCTCGTGTCCTCCTTGTCCCGTTTTTGACCAGATAAAAGCCTAAAGTGACGTTTCCCTTTTGCCTCTATAGGCGCTTGGTGCTTGAATTGTTGAGCCACACAATCAATTTGATTTTACCCTTTGATTTGTGTGGGGTTAATCGTCGAGAACGGCGATGAATAGTAAATTTTCCCTTGGCGCCTTTTTTAACTGAATAAGAGGGTTTGACTCGGGTGATGTGGGCTTTGACCATGGGTTGGGGTATATTTATTTTGGATATGGGCCCGTGTATGTTTGTTCGGGTTATTATAGAAAGATAACGACCGTTATCTTTTTATATTTAAAGAGATAACGGTGTTAGGGCTTTAGGGATTTTTTTAAGTAAAATGGTTTTACTTAATGGACTATTTTGGTAATTTTTGCAAGGTTTTGTCTTCTTGTGATTGACCAATGTTGACCAAGGATTGACTATGGTAGACCTTGATAGCATACTCCCGGCTATTGCACACTCTTTTTCGTCTCGTGTCCGTGTTTGTCCAGTTTTGACCATTTTCTTGCGATTTTTGCTATATCCGTACCTACACAATCACAAAGACAAAACAAGCAATATACAAGCATTTTAAGCACAATTTTGTCTTTTATGGGACCTTTTTTATATAAATCGGATATGTGTTTTCACACATATCCAAATTCCCCAAACTAAACGATTGCGTGTCCTCACGCAATATTATATGCTCTAAAACCAAATACCTCAAAACCTCCCCAAACTAATCCTTTAAAAAGTTGTAGAGTCATTTATGGGGAGAGTTAAGATGTCACAAGTTATAAAACACCCTGTTTTCCTATTTTTCTTTAAAAAAATATTTTTTAACAAGTAAACTTAGAATATTTCAACTTTCATTATTTCCATAATTGTTAGGCATCATAGAACAAGATGCATTTCGATCCGAAAATGCCCCAAAAAGGATAAATTCATCGTCCCTGACTTTTCACTTATCCAAACCAAGCTTAAAACGAAATCACAACTAAGTATTAGTAAAAATGCTAACACTACTCATATTTGCAACTTGTGAACTTTTCACTCCCGACATTTATTATATCTTAAATGATTGTGCTATTATGAATTTCAACCATGGATCAACGTTTTTGCAAAATACTATGCTTCACGTTCCACCCAAGAATAATAAGTTTGAAGGCGAGATCATCCCATGTAGCGACTTTCGTCTCGGCACATCCCAACCTTGCGGCTAAGTGACCAGGCTTTTGACACCCCACAGAGACTAGTATCGGGACTCACGGACCTTAGGTTTCAAAAACTCTCAGGTTTCCTGTATATGCATAGCTTTAAAATAGAATAGTCAAAGTTCAAAAGCATATTTGAATTTAATCAAAAAGAAATCAATTTATTAATTCAAACTTAATATTAAATATTTATGCAATTGTAACCCTCGACCTTTTAGAAGGCTGCAACATCGGTTGTGAGCCGGCAAGATGCATTAAGGAATGAAAAAGGCTATAATGTTCACTATAAATTCTACTTACACCTATATACCCGAAAGGCTCTTACGGATAAGCAAAATATTTATTATTTGTGATTCCATAAAGTATGCCTAAATTAAGTATTCCTGATGTGTACTCATCTTAATCATAAAGGAACTAAAGAAAACTTATATTAACTAATTATTAACCAAAAATCCGCACATATAAAATTTTAGTCTTAGTTCAAACTTATACTTGAATTTTTCATATAGGAACACTTCTTTTTGAAAAATTAAAGTATAAGTTTGAACTAAGACTAAAATTTTTGCTATATATTACATAAAAATTGTTAATTTAAGTTTAATCTCTAAAAATAACACATATTATTATTCCGGTTAAGAGCTTATGGGAGAAAAAGCCACAAATTACATACATGAGCTCTTATGATTTCCAACTAATCCTTGTTTAGCATCCCACTCATACTTAACTCTATCATTTTTTGTTCTTCGCGAATTTTCGCGAACGCTTAGCCTAAAAGTTAAGGAACAAGCTAGAGCTCAACACGCTCGATCGGGTCAAAATTTACTCTTATTCTACCCAGCAGGAAAGTCAAAACTGTGACAAAAACACTTATTTTATTTTTGAAATTTTTTAAATTTTTTAAATTTTTTATATTTTTTGAAAATTTTGGTGGGAAAACAGGGTACGTGAGAACAACGGGTAAAAGTAGGAAATATTATATCGAAGATATACTACCCCATACTAAAATTAAACATTGTCATTAATGTTTCCTAGCTAAAAACCCCATACTAGAACTCAAAAAGGTCGAATGCATAACTCAAGCCTAACGAAAGTATCACAAAAATCGTAAGCCGTTTATTAAGTGTGCTAAAAGATTAATGTTAGTCGATAATAATCTTTAGGATATCGGATTTCCCCAAACTAATGGCAAGCAAAGGCTAGGAAGCTCGAGTGGACCGGGACAAAACACAGAACACGAGAGTCTTCAGAAAATTTTAGGTCAATCCTGCAAACAATCATAAGTACAAACAACAAGAATCGAAAGAGTACAAGCCTCCTCACATCACAATAGAAATAAGAAAGAAAATAGAAGGATAAGTATGGGGTGCCTCCCACGAAGCGCTTTGTTTTTGGTAACCTAGTCACATAGCTTAACTCGATCCCCGAATTCATTCGTCCTTGGAGAGAGTGTGGAAGAGAAAATCTCAATCGGGCTTTCATTAATGTTTGGATAAACATTTAAGCACATGAAAGTTCCATCTCGATGAGATGTCACCGACTCTAAGTGGAGATGCCACGGTCAAAAATGGTGTCCTCATTTTTGGTGGAGGAAAGTAAGGAAGAAACCTCAGGGTAAGTGAGATACGGAAGAAAAGTCTGAGTGACAAATATGAAGGAATTGTTAACTTCAACATTAATCTCTCCTCCCCCTAGGTCAAAACATTCGTCTTCATTAAGCTCATCAACATTGTTTATCACTGGCACATCGGGTTCCATGTTGAAGGTTAAACGTTCGTATTCGGGAATGGGATCATCGTTAAGCAAGTTGTCAATAATATCCTCTTCCGAGTCAAAATTACTTTCAATACAAGGTGGTATCGAATCATCCAGTCTGGAAAATATATCGATCTCTTCCCTATTAGAATCACTATCCTCAATGAGAGTAGTAGATGTGGGAAGAGACTCGATGATTGTATGATAATTTTCCGGTGACCGGGAAGATGAATTTCCGCATAGCAATGACATTCAATTGATATAATCCTCGTGCTCTCTAACAATTCCTGGAGGAATCATGATAAGTTCACAGGTGAACTCATGGTGAAGAGGATCACTCTTGGGAGAAAAAGTTATCAAAGATTCATTCTCAATGTATTGTAGTTCATGATCGAAAAATACATCGGGAGAGAGATTATGGGTGGTATCATCACTAAGCAAACTCTCAAGATATAATACGTCTCCTTCTGAGTCATAATAACCTTCCTCAATATACGTAGGAACTTTGATAGCTAGAAAAGTATCGATCTCATCATTATCGCCTACTGGATCAAAACATTCAGCCTTATCAATTGGAGCATCGTACAAAATTCTTTTCTAATCATTCGTTTTACATTCCAAATTAAATAAATCATCATTCTCTTCGAAAACTGGATCATCGATGAATCCCTCAAGAATAGAAGCAACGATTTTCATATGAGTAGACGGATCATGGTGAAGTAGAATCTCAATGTCGTCTCCTGGAGCGAGACATTCATCCTTGTTAGAATCAAAAAGAGGTGTGACTAGGAAAGTCGACTCATCAAGGTTGGAATCATAAGAATCCTTGCACTCGATGTCCTCTAACACTTCATCAAAAAGAGGATTTTTGTCACTAGAGTTGAAATTAACATCAAATTCAAAAAGAGAGTTAGAGAAAGTCACGGAATCATCACATGGAACATTGATGGAAAAGAAATCATCACACGAAGGTAAAATGTTCTTGCTATCACTCCTGGATGTATCCTCAGATTCTCTTAGGATTAGGACAATTTCCTCAGCACTAAAAATACTAAGATGTTCGTCCCCCATTATGAGAGAATCCTTCGGCTTAATAGACGGTAAGGTGGATGTGATTGCAAAAACCGAAGAAACTTGAGGTGGTTTGTTTGAATGAAAAATGCTCTCCTTCTGAATAACTTTAAAATTCTTCAAACAAGGTGTGATACGAGTTTGGCGTTTAGCCATCGGCTCTGCGAGATTCTTCACTTCCTGCTTTTCTTTTTCATCGTTGTCATCTTTCGGTGGACGCAAGTAAACTAAAGCGGGTTCGTCGGTGAACTTCTTAAAACTATCCTTGCATGTATCATTAACCATTTTAATTGACTCGTTTACATGCTTTTTTGTTATGCAATTGACATGAAAAATTATTTGTTCATTTCCGTCCCTTAAAATAAGCTCTCCTTCATATACATCAATTAAAGCACGGCTGGTTCTCAAAAAGGATCTTCCTAAAATGAGAGGTACTTGAGGATCGGCTTTGAAATCGACAACAACAAAGTCGGCAGGGAAATGAAATTTCCCAACTTTGATAAAAACGTCTTCGGCGAGTCCTTTAGGATAAGTAATTGATCGGTCTGCTAACTCTAAAGTCATCCGAGTTGGTGTAAGTTCCGACAGAGAAAGCTTTTTCCAAATAGAAAGTGTCATAAGATTTATGCTCGGGCCAAGATCGGCCAAGGCGTGACATACATCCATTCTTGGGAAATTACATGGAATAAGAAACTTCCCAGGATCTCCAATCTTTTTGGGAAGCTTTTTGAGGAGCATTGGCGAGCAATTCTTGTTCAACGGTATCTTAGCTAAGTCAAGCAACTTTTCCTTATTCATGAGCAAACTCTTAATCGTAGGAGCAAATCTTGGCATCAAAAGTAAAGCATCCGCGAAACTAATATCGATGCGCAAATCTTGAAAGATATGAAAGATCTTCTCCATTTGATTTGAAGCTTTGTCACGGGACTTTTGATCATCACGTCATGAAGGATATAAAATATTTGACTTAGGTAAATTCTTCGGAATATCGGATTCCGGAATGCGAGTGGTTTTAGGCAAATTCTTCAGAATATTGGTTTCCGGAATAGAAATGGGGATAATCGGAGGTGGGATTTGAGCGGTACTTCCTTAGAAATTTGTTTGCTCTTTATCCGTTGTCTCCTCGGTTTCTCGTTCCACTACCTTTTTAGAAGAAGGATTAGTAGGAATCGAGGGTCCCTCGTAAGCAACACCACTTCGAGTAGTGATCGCTTTCATCTCACCCTTCGGGTTTGGAATGGTATTACTCGGAAGAGTACCCAAAGTTGAGGCTTGGTTTTGAAACAATCCACAGATCATATTTTGCAAATTATTTTGAAAAGTAGTTTGTTGATTCATCGTGATGGCTTGTTGAGATTTTATCGTGTTTTGAATTTCATTCTTAAGGTCTCCTTTCAACAAGTTGATTTGATTTTGCATGTTTCTCAACATTTGATCGTTATTCCTCTTGTAACTTGAAAAATTATTTGAAATCTCTTGGTGAACTTGATTGTTAGGCACTTGAAAAGGTTGGTTTTGAAAATTTGAAGCATGATTATTTTGAGCTTGAAAACCTTGATTTCCATGAAAATTATTTCCTTGATTAAAATTATTCCCTTGAACTTGATTCTGATTAAACATATTTTGACCATTGTTTTGCATCGGAGCAAAACCTGGTGGTGCCATTTGATTACTAACACGGTTTGGAGGGTTAACTTGATTGTAAGTACCCATGGTCGCACAAACACAAGCCTGATTGTTATCTGTAGCCGGACAATTATACCAAGAATGGGCACCACCACAAGTAACGCAAGATTCCTCAACCGCTTTAACCGGAGCGGGAGTGACAACTTTCTTAGAAACAATTTCGACTAAGGTCGAAAGTTGATCTGCAAGCTTATCAATTCTCTCATCCGTTTTACTAGAAGTAGCATTCATCCTAGAAGCATTTGATCTATTTCGTGAATAACGAACTTTTGATTTATTCTCAATTATGTTTAAAGCCTCTCTAGTCGTCTTACTCAAAAGATTTCCACCCGCCGCGGCATTTAAGGAGTCTTGTTCATTCTCGTTTAAACCGTTATAAAAGGTATCAACTTGAGTTAACTCCGTAAATCCGTGATGGGGACAAGCTCTAAGCAACTCCTTAAATCGTTCCCACGCTTCACTAAAAGTCTCCTCAAATTTTTGTGTAAATCGAGAAATTTCATTCTTTAAGTGAGTGGTTTTCGAAGGAGGGAAAAATTGATTCACAAATTTGGTAACGAGATCCTCCCAAGTCAAGATTGAATTTGGTGGTTCTTTCTCGTACCAAGTTTTAGCGGCTCCCTCGAGCGAATATGGAAACATCATAAGCTTAATCACATCGTTAGGCACATTCCTAAATCGTAAAGTCGAGGTAATCCTTTTGAAACTATTAATATGAGCATGAGGATTTTCACTCTCACGACCGTAAGACGGGTTCGCTTGAACCAATTAAAGCAAATCCGTCTTAATCTCAAAATGATTGGCATTAATTTCTGGTAAAATAATAGCTTCTCTTTACCCTTCCGTGGGTGATCGAAGTAGCTCTTCCAATGTACGTTCCGCCATTGGTGCAACGATAGTGCGAAGCTCGGATTCGACTATGTTTGGAGCACGTCCTTTATTTTGACGTCTCGGAATGGTGACGTTTGAATTATTTAGAAAATAGGAATTTCTAGTGCGCATGTACTAAACAAACAAATGAAATGAGAAAAGAAATGAGAAAAGGAAATATTTTTGTTTACCGAATAATCAACAAACTTAGGGTAACTCTCTTAAGTAAAATAAATTTTACAAAAGAGGTGCGCCTTTTTCGTAAGTGACACAAACGGTAAATTTTTTTAATCTTTGGTTCGGGAATTTATTAATGGATAATACCTCAATTAAAGGTATTATTTTTTGGTGTTCTTTTACCAACTTGGTAATTTTTTATATTCACAATTTGACGAGAAGAATCAAAAAATCCGGAAGAGCAAATATTTTTGACTTTTTGATTTTAAACTTTTACTTATACTAAAAAGGAAAGAAAAATATTTTTTTACTTTTTATATTTTTAAATTTTTTTTATATTTTTGATTTTCTTAAAAGCGTAACTTTCGAAAGCGAAAGGTTCTCCAAATCACGATCGACAAGTAAGAGTAACTTGAGAAAAGTAAGAGTAAACTCGAATTCTATTAATGGAAAGTTGATTACAATACTGAAAAGAAGATTACATTAAGCAAACATTAAGCTTAAAACATTTTTAAAGGACAATACAAAAGCTAAAATCTAATAAGCTAAAAAAATAAAAAACTAGCTCTTCATGTGAGTGAGGAACCCTTGTATTTATAGCTGCACAATGAAGCTTCTAGTTCTTCTACCCAGCTCCTCATCCATTTAATCTTGGCCCTTCATTAAATTCAATCATTGGATGCTCTCTTTGAGTCGTTGGATTACTTTTTTAAAGCACAAGGATTGCCAGCGTGGCAATCCGTGTGTCAGACCCCTTTGTGTTTGTTTTGCACTAATTTTAGAGCAAAAATCCAATCATTAGTGTGTTTCTTCTATAAACCGCGTGTCACTCTTTGTGGGATTGGACCAATGAGAGCTCTTGTATAACATTTCTTTATGCCACATTACTGCTTGGTACTCGAATCTTCCTTCCACGTAATCAATTTTGATTTGCCATTTGATTTTAACTCGAGATAAATTGAAGATGACGATGAACAGTGAAAACTAACTTTCCCACGTTTTAACTCATATAAAGGTGTGTTTTGATTTTTTCTTTGCCCGGGTAAAAATGTGTTTGACTTTGGGCTTATACGAAAAGGATTGGGCTAAGGGTTATGGTTTTGGGTAAATGGATTTGTTATAAAGAAACTTCACGACCGTTAGTTTCTTATAATAAGAGGACTAACGGTGTTAGGGTTTTAAGGGTTTTTTATATGAAATTGTTTTAACATTAAGGGTAATTAGGGTATTTTGCAAGGTTTTATCTTCTTGTGATTGACCAATGTTGACCAAGGATTGACTATGGTAGACCTTGATAGCATACTCCCGGCTATTGCACACTCTTTTCTGTCTCGTGTCCGTTTTTGTCCGGTTTTGACCGTTTTCTTGCGATTTTTGCTATATCCGTGCCTACACAATCCCAAAGACAAAACAAGCAATATACAAGCATTTTAAGCACAATTTTGTCTTTTATGGGACCTTTTTGATATAAAATAGATATATGTTTTCACACATATCAATGACTCAGTCATTGGTTGTGTAGAAACTTGAGGTGATTGATAAGCAATTTGTGGAATAGATGAGGTTTGATGATTCATTTGAGACTGATATGGATATGATGGTAGAACGGATGAATGATTGAATTGAGGTTGTGATGGATAAGTAGATGAGTAATGTTGAGTGGGATGAATTGATCCATATTGAGATGGTGGAAACTGTTGTTGAAGCTGAGGATTGTTATATGAAGACTGATAAGTGTTGAAGTGACGTAGTGTCATTTGCTGATTTACAACAAATATCAGTAGATCTTGATTGCGTTCACGCAGAAGATGAACTTTATTTGCATGGAGTTTGTGTTGTTCAAGATATGCATGAAGCTAATCAAAGTTTGTAGTATGCAAATCTTTTACAAGCTTGACATCAATCACAAACTTACTTCATTCAGGTGGAAGACTGTTTAAGAACTTGGTATTAACTAAAAATTGTTCCATTTTCATGTTGTAAATGTTCATGTCATTAATCAGCTGAGTGAATCTCAAGTAATACTTATGAAGTGATTCCCCATTTGATGTGAGTAAACTTATCAAATGCATCATACAATTTACACTCTCTTTCCTGCTTAGTCAAAGAGGTACCTTACATTTGTAATTAAACCTTCTCCCATAAATCTTTAGCAACTCTGTGATGATTAATATGTGAATAGATATCAGCTGGTAGACCTTGAAGAATGATATTAGTTACCTTCATATCACAGTCAGCTTGAATTTTCTCAAGCTGATACCAATTGTAGAATTTCATAACACATATAGATGATGGATTCGTTTAGAGTTTTAGAGAGAGAAAGAGGTGGTTGGATGAACATTTAGAGAGAGAAACAAAGAAAGAACAATTAGATTACTATGTGAGAAAAATGAACAACCAAAACCCTCTTCATATGTAGAGAGGGCTTTTATATAAAGGGTAGTGGCCGACCATGGGCCTCATAAGAGGCTTTCCATGAGCCTTTCGCCCGGTTAGCTTTATAACTTAACCTTTCGACTTACTACGAGCTACGACTAACTATATTGATAGTGACTGATACTTTTTCGTATTTCTAACAATCTCCCCCTAAGGGAGGTCACTCCAATTTACAAGAAACTTAAACCTAGCATACTATGCTTCGACTTTAGTCTTGAGTTCGTAGTCTTTAACTTCAATCTTTAACTTGTGATATGTTGTAGTGATCATTGACTTTAGGCTTGAGCTTGTTCTAATAGGCTTGACTTGTATGTAAATCTTAAGCTTCTTTGAGATCATCAACCAAGCATAATCTCTTATCATCATCTTATGATCTTTAGCCTTCTTGTGATCTTGTGACTTTTGGACCAACATGCTCATACTGTTCTTGATATTGAAAGCGTGTGTAACCATCTTTCTTGATATTCTTTAACTTTAACACTTCGTCACTTTATGAAGGATGTACGGTATCAACTTAATACTTTGTAGCTTCAAGAAAGACGTACGGTATCAGAGTAGCGGAAGTCTTGAAACATGTACTTGAACTTTCATGATGTCTTTATATATGTCGGTCGAGTATGAGCCTGTGGTATTGGCTTTGATTTGTCATCGAGAAACTGCTACCACCGTCAGGAAATCTACATAAATGGGTTAGTGATAAACAACATATATGGACGAAAGTGGCTTTGTCACTTCGTCGAATACGGTTGTAACAACCACGGTTCCTCGTTATTCAGTATAAATACTGCCTGTGATCAGGTAGAATTCCGAAGAATCTCTTTGACAGGGTTTTGCAATTGCGCTATCCGTTCTCATTACCGGAGCGTCTCAAAGCAGACAACACGGTAAGAGTGAATTTGTAAGTTACTATCTTCCCGATTAAGCCGTCAATTCGTGTTCAGCTTTCCTATGTCTAGATACCCTTGTGAGGCTTCCCATGGACATAAGATAGAAAATTGATTTAGATAATTAGTCGGTGTGTCAAGATGCAAATGGTTTTTATTATACACCAACAGTTTTATTGTTTTTAAAATTCATTCGTTAATTCATAAGCTGGACCGAATCGATATCCAATATCACAAGTTTGATCCGTATAGGATATTACAAATCACCTACCAAGAGCTTGTTTGATGTTGGCTCAAGCAGGATTTCCATCTTCACTGTGAATACTTAAGTATCACTTGGATGTTCTGGCAAAATCACAAGGATAATGCGTAGGACTCTTTATACATATTTCTTATTTTTCACATTGTGTGAATTAGCAAGCATAATTTTGATAAGTGTCCTAATGAGATTTATGGATGATCTCTTTTAGCTCTAGACTCAATAGTGCGCTTTGGTTTTAGTGATTGAAGGCTGGAGTAGACTGCCACCTTTTCAATATTAACTAACTCAGAGTGATAAAGTTGATAGAAATGCATGTAATCTCCATGAGAAATGAAACAAAAATCTATTGAGAGATTTTGAGTAGCTAGGGAGGGTTGTGCATTGCATCACTGGGTCCATGATGTTAGTTTTCAATGTCAGCAATCATCTTTGTGATTCTAGATAGCAAATGTATTGACCCAGTTTCTGCCTAAGTGTAAGTAGGGCTTCTTTCTTTTTACCTTTTATTTTAACTTTTCTTTTTAATTTTTCAACCCTTTCAACGCTTACCGAGACTTCATAACTAGTATCTTGTTGGGTTTGTTCCAGTACTAGCTCCATCTCAGTCAGCACTTTTCCCTTAATCTTACTTTACTCCTTTTTTTCACACATAAGGACTTCTACCCTATCTAGTGGAATATCCCTAGGTAGATCCCTCCAATTCTGGCTGGATCATGGGAATGGATACCAAAACTTAACCACCTTATAACTCTAATACAGTAATTTAAATGGTTGGTCTTTGGTACTTCCACATTTCAGCCAATCACTTAACTATTTTCTCCCCCTTCATATGTGTATCGATTAATCGAAAGAGTTTAGCACATATATGGGAAAGCGTACACTTAAGATCTTAGAAATCACATTATTAGCCATATATTTTAATCATATTTTCTCCCTTATCAAAAATGTCAAATCTCTTGATATTTTGGTTATCAATTGATTCAAATATTCATGGTTTCGGGGAAAAAATGTCCAATTATTAACAAGCCAATTATTTGAACATTTTAATGCTCCACCTCAAATTATAAGGGTATTATATGGTGTTTGAGTATGTTAATTTGAAATTTTTTGAATTTACTAAGAAATTCTATAAAATTCATACTCAAACACTATATATGCCTAATTGTTAAGTCTACACTACATATGTACATATTCACAAGTTTATAAAATATACAAAATGACCTTATGATGAAGAACACAATATGACAAAGTCATATTGTTCGTTGAAGTAGCTGGAGGTCAGTTTCGTAGTGTCTCCCACCAATAAACTTTTCAAGGCTCCTCATCATCCTTCTTTCTTTCAGCTGCTTGTCAATCACCTTGATCATGATATTAGCTCTTTTCTTTTCTAATGTACTCCATCTTCTCTTTGGAAGATACTCCATTTGGATATTCTTTGTTATGTCATCCAGCGAAGTTCAAAGCCCAGTTAATGTCCTATCACTGAACTTGTAGAGTTTATCTGATCGCATCAACCTGTTTCACCCATTGTTGTGGACATAAAAGAATCCTTAAGGGTCTTGATATGGAGTGTATGGGTCCCTTTTCCTGATGCCGAATTTGGTAGTTTCTGGCTTGGTGACGTTAATCTTCTTCTGGAAACTTTCGACTCCCAGTTGAAAATCTTCTACTCGCTTCTGAATAACCAAGCTTCTAGTGAACATTCTCAATGCTATTGTGAAGTCGGAAACATCATCGCCCAAGAGATTAGTAAGCCGATTCTGAACAACAAGGAGAAGCATGTCCTCGATGTCACTGATACGAAGACGTGGAAAGTCGCCTTCCTTGAATATGTAAAGGTCATTATCGGCTCTTCTTACTACAATCGATTTTAGACACCCATACCTATGTTTCCTCATTACCTCGACCCGGGTTATCGCCAAATATACATCATGTGTGGATTGTAGGCCTCGTGTATACCATAGAAGGTCTTACGTTGTTCTCTCCAATGTGAGATTCTTCATAACGCATGTTTATCATAGGCAACTTTAATAGGAACCTATATATTTGGAGCCATGTCTTTAATGCTTGGAAGATCATATTGAGCAGCCTTTATCTTTGTAATAGAAGTCGTTTAGGTCATTGTCAAAACTCCTCCTTATAGATACTTGAGATCATTGTTGAAGAAGTAGTCAACTGGTACTTTTTTGTGATTTCCACTCATGACTAAAGGTAAGGATTTGGTAAGATCAAATGGATAGTCACCACCTTCTGGATTCTCCCAATCAAATTTCTCCGATAAGGCTTTGTAACATTCTTAAAAGTCATACTCCAACTCAGCATAATTAGAACGAGTGCCTTTGAGAAGTCTGAATGCTGGCCCTAACAGTGTTTCTTGAGTCAGATTGGTGATCTTTAGGCCGTTCATGATGTATGCAGAGAAGTCTATGGAAGTGCTCATCAATTCATCAAAGGTCATTGACTGTTTGCCAGCAGAAGATGCAAGAGTCATTAACCAGCTTTGAGTTTGTCCTTGTTGTATAGTCTTACCAACATTCTAATCAGCATCAGTGGGTTCTCGAGGTTATGTAGGTTTGGTGAACCAGTCACTTTTAGATACATTCTCTTTCATGGGTTCATCATCATCATTACCCAGATTCCCTTCTTGTTCTTGTGGCATATCTAAATCTACAACCTCAAACTCTGGTTCCTCTGATTGAACAGACTTTCTAGAAGATTTTAGTTGAGACTTGGTGCCTTTGGATGAGCCAGACTGTGATTCTTTAGATTTAGGACCTTTTTTTGGTTATGTATCCTTTTTAGTCTTCCTCTTCTTCAACCCTCGGTCTGATCCAGCAGAAGGGTCTTCATCTTTATCTTTGTCTTTTTGGTTTTTCTTCAATGAATACACTTTACCATATGTGGAAAAGAGAGTCTTGTCGAGATCATAAGATTTTATCAATCCTTCATAGCATTCTCTGTGTTCAGGAGCTGCCAGATATGATTTAATTTTATCCATTTTGTCGATAAGAATATTCTTCAACTCAAATTCTATAAGTGTTGCAGCAACCTCATATGAAAATTGTGGTTGAGAAGACTCCTTGGCTAGAATCGCCTGCTCAAGTGACTCAGTAACCATGCGTTGTATTTCTGGTGGAGCAAAGTTAGACACTTCCTTTGGTAAAATCTGAGGAAGTTGAATCTTGACTTGCTCAGTGATCCATGCAGTGATTGACGCCGAAAGGTAGTTCATAAATTCATCTCTGGTGGCTCCTAGCCTTGCATCTAGATGATCATCAACTAAAGCTGTCACTTGAGTGTGGAGAGGATCCTTTTTTAGCTCAGCAACTTCTTTTTCCAATGTTGTGACTCTGTTGTTGAATTGAAAGACGGATGCAAAATTAGGAAATGCAGATTGAGGATTTATAGCTTCAGTTGTTGGTGGTGGTGTGGATGTTGATTGTTGTTATAGAGGAGTGAAGGATGGTAATGATTATGGGATGACGGTGTTGAATATTGGTGAAGATTCAGTGATAACTGAAATAGGTACTGTGAGAAGTGTAGGTGTTTGCTGGCTTGGTACTTCATGATGGATGTGAACATCCATTGGAGAAATAATTTATGCATTAGTATGAGGAATATCTAAAAAATTTAAGAATGTAGATACCAAGTCGGATGAGTGAGAAGAGTTGGTAACTGGGACTTCAGTCTTCTGTGGAACAGTAGAAAGTGTCACATGAGCATCTTCTATGACTTGAGAGATCTCTAGATTTTCATTCCCTCCTCTTGAATAAACCCTTTATAAGTATCAATTGGTTCATTCAGCCTTATATCCACATCATTGTATAGCTGACTGGTAGTATAATCTATCTCTTCATCACCTTTAGCTTTATTAGTAATCTTTGCTTCATCTTCATCATCAAAATCGTTGGACAGGGTTTTAACAAACTCGTCCTTTACTTTTTCTTCATCATCTCCTATATCTTCTTCATTTTCTTCTTGATCAGACTCGGAACCCAATTCATTCTCATCAGTTTCATGCTCGGAATCCGACTCGTTTTCATTGTCTGATTGGGTTTTGTCATCATCACTGTCATTCTCTTGATCACTGTCTTCACCACTTGAGTCTTGTTCATTATTGATGTCATCTTTATCATTTCCTCAAGATTCAGCTTCATTTTCAAATGAGTATTCTTCAGTCACATCGGGAACCCCTGGTTTAACACCAGTTCTTTCATTTGTGACAGAAGGTTTGATTTTTGCAGCACTTAGAGCAGTTTTGGTTATAGTAGTAGAACCACTTGGATGAGTCTTGTGAAAGTCCCTCAAACTCTTTTGTCTAGCTTCTTCATACTGAGCTTCTTTAGTTAATGCTACTTCAGAGAGCAGATAAATTCCTTTGCACTTCTCAAGAGTCGTCTTTTCCTTCTTCTTAGACAATGGCATCTCAGGAGTTTCTCTAATAACAACATATCTTGCTGGAGCCTTAGTAGACTTCTTTGCAAGTCTCTTTACTCTATTTGACTTCCCCGTTGGTTCTTCTGATGAAACTGGGACAGTAGTGAGTTGAGGAGAAGTTGGCTTTTTAAACTTTCTCGCCTTCTTAGGAGGTGTAGCTCCTATAGCAAAACCAAGGTAAGTCTTGTAAGCTTTGGTTTCCTACATCTCAAGATTGGTCAATGATTCAGGAAGTACATCACCATAGATCTGAGTTGCTTCTTTTGTAGAGATAAATCTTAGAGTGTTTATCAGATAGTCATCTCTGGAGGTATGCATCCTGATCTTGTTTCTCCAGGAGACTGTCTTGTCTTGAGTAAGGAAGTAGTGAATGATAACTTTAGTGAATCGAGGGTAGTACATCTTCTCTTGCTTTTTGAAGGCTCTGTTGTCAATCTGGTAAATAAAATCTTCCCAAAGTAGTTCAACATAGTCCACACTCTTCTGATGATACATACCTGTTAGCCTTAATTATATTAAGTCAAACAAGAATGTTATCGGTCTTAGAAAGTCAAACTAGGTCTTGCATTGTAATAGGCTAGTCGGGTTCAACGGGCTTGGATTGTAATCTAATATTGTCCATGTTTTGGGCTCAAAGCCCAAGTTAAACCAAGCCCGACCTGTTAGAAAGATCAAGTGCCAAGCTTACAAAGCATGGGTATAAATATCCCTTCACCACACTTGGTGAAGGGGGTTAGTTATTTTTCCATCACTTGTAACTTTCCAACTCTCTCTAATCTAATCTTCTTTTCTTGTTTCTCTCTCTAAGATTTCTTCTTATTTTCTAGCATCTTGGTATAGATTATAGTTGTGTAATGGATTAAACTAGTGGGATATCAGATTACCTCAACTTTGAAATTTAGGGATGTGCTGAATGATGTGATTAAACTCATGATGTTTCCATATTCACTCGAGGGAGCCGCTAGAGTTTGGTACGATA
>BQNB010053525.1:3295-39972 GCA_026074375.1 Tanacetum coccineum
TGTGTTATATTATATATATATACTATAATACGAATCAATTTTTGGCGCCGTTGCCGGGGAGGCTGTGAAACAATTATCGTAACGTTTGACAATTTGAGTTTGGATTTGTGAATATTTCTTCTATTTTATAAAAATATAAAAAATACAAAAATATTTTTCACTTTCTTTTATTAGTATAATTATCATATAAAAAAAAGATAAAAAAGATAAAAAAAATCAAAAAGGTAAAAAAAATTGTCTATAAAAAGAAATAATAAATAAATTCACCAAGTTGGTAAAAGAACACCAACAACATATAATACTTTCCACTAAAGTATTATCATTAATAAGTTCTCGAATCAAAGATTTAAAAACTTGCCATTTGTGTCGCTTACGACGTACGGCTCACCTCGATTTGATTAACAAACTATAAGGTGGGTATAAGGAGGGTTGTTCCGAGGAACTACGACCCGAAAGGAGAAAGGATTTTAATAGCTTCGCGCTTTCCTACTCCTCCTCTCGCTTGTGCATTTTTCATTTCGAGATCTACCGTAAAGTAAGTTTGATTAGTGGTTGAAGTTGTCCTATCTCGTTGTTCGTTAAAATAAATTGTGAATAGATCATTGAAAAAACCAAAAAAAAATATTATTATAAATTTTCTTTTTATATTTCTATTTTGTGCATGCGCACTCGTTCTCAATCCCATAGACGTAGACAACAACAAGTCCCACAGAACTAACTGTTGAATCAGCCCAATCTTGAGAAACAAATAACAATCATAGAAACTTTCAATCAGACCCATAGTTTTAAGATGGCCGATAATCGTACTATATGCCAATTACTCGAAGCACCCACGAGGGTTACGAGGATGCATCGTTGTTCCCAATGACAAAAAAAAAAATTACCACCGCGAACAACTTCGAGATCAAGCATTTGGTCCTACTTAATCTTGTTCAAAACAAGCAATTTTTGACATGATAAAGAAGACCCACATGCTCACATCCGATATTTCAACAAGATCCCTTCTACGATGAAGTTCCCGAACGTCCCGAGTACGTCGGTTAAGCTTATGCTTTTCCCATTTTCCCTCGAGGGAGCCGCCCGGATTTGGCTTGAAAAAGAACCCCCTCGATCAATTCTTACATGGGATGATCTTGTTTCGAAATTCATTAACAAATTCTTCCCTCCCTCTAAAACAACAAATCTTCGAAATGAAATCACGAGATTTCAACAAAAATATTGATAAACGTTTACAGGCCTGGGACCGATTTCAATGATCACTTCTTAGGGATGCCGCGCATCATGGGTTTTCGGAATTGCATCAACTTGATACATTCAATAATATGCCCTAAACTCGAATGATCAAGATTCATTGAACTCCGCTGTGGGTGGTAACTTTCTGGATAAAATGCCTCGAGAATGCCTAAAAATCATCGAGAGCAAGTCCAAGATTGCGTTAATACACGAACAAGGCAAAGTACATTGCCTAAAGTGAGTACGAGCTCTTCTACCCCCGCAGTTTCATCCGATGTTGCTGAACTTAAAGATATGGTGAGAGCATTGCTTCTCGATAAGAAAAACCAAACCCCAGATCCCGCTCCTATAAAAGCGGTCGAGCAAAAAGTTGTGTAACTTGCCGGGGTGTCATTCTTACCAATTTTGTCCAGCCACCAATGGCAACGTTTACGTGACAATATCTCAAGGAGTACGAATCACAAGGCCCCGTATTTAAATACAACCAATGGAATGCCAGTTACCAGACCTCAGATGGTTGCAAACCAAATCTTTCGACTCCCAAGTTTTCCTCCTGTGCAAAACCATACAAAACAACCAAAATCAGGGATAAAATTTCAACCATAAGGAAAAATCTGTGGGAACAATTTTAAACCAAAATTAGGGTAATAATTTCAAATCAATGACAAGTTTACCAACCCCAAGTAAAGGGGTCAACCCCCGACTGTCAGCTCCAACCTTACCAAGCGTGCTCCGCTCCAGCTGCCTCCAGCACCAGGGTTGTCCTAAGTCCGATTTTTTGATAACTACTCCAAAGCTAATGAACGCGTTAGCAAAATATCAAAATCAAATGGCGAAATAATAAACGACCTGATTACGAAATCGTGAATAGTAATACCGCTTTCTACTTCGGAGCTCAGGTTCTCTTCCAAGAAACACATTGCTAACACGAAAGGTGATGTGAAAGGCAATCACGTAGACTACCCAAGCGGTGTTTTACCTATAATGGACCTCCAATATTTCTTCTCTTCTAAAGAGAATTGAAAATGAGACCCAGAGGTACAAAGGATATAGAGTGCAAACCAGCACCGAAAATAACCAACCTCTGGTGGTCCAAACTAGATGAACCAAATTGGTGAGCCCATTGTGCTAATCAAAACGCGCATAAACCAACCTGCCTTAACCTTCAAGGGCCAACAAAAGAAGCTCCGTGAAAAAAGACGATCTTCTAAGCTCAAAATTAATGGAGATTTTTCCGGAATCTCCATTCGAGCTAAGTTTCGCAGACTCTCTCCTACACATGCCTAAATCATTGCCCAATGTTTAGAAAAGCCCCTTAATGACAAAAGTTAAGATAATGAGTGACAAAGACACCGTAATACGGAAATTGCTCGGCGTTATCCTAATAAAGTTCCCCTGAGAATCTTGGAGACCGCCGATAGATTTCTTATAAGCCGTGTGATTTTTCCGGAGATAATGAATGCTTAGCCTTGGTCCGAAGTCTCGTGCAAGCAATCAACCCTAATGCCTCTTCTCCATTGGAGTAGAACCAAATCTCCCATCTTTACCAAAACCCGAAATGAAACTTGAACTTGCCGATCGAACGAAGTTCTACTCCAACCGGACGCCTAGGATGGAGTGTTCAGTGTCACAAGTTGGAACGTTGTCTCTTTCCTGCCGATTTCGTGTGTCGTCTTATTAACAGTTGCCGGGATCCTAGATAGTTTCCTAATCTTAGGGAAGACCTTCTGAGGACGTGCACGTGCCCTTAATAGAATGTTCACACGGTGAACAAATGACCCTTTAGACATGAAGACCAATCCCGAGACCTCAAAGTTGGAGGATACTAACCTCTCCTACAATATCATTGAATCGGTTAACCGATGTCGAGGTTTATTGACATTTTCTGTGAAGAGATGTTCAAGAAGTACTTGAAATTTCTAAAAGTGGCAATCCCACTTCCCCTTCGGAGCTTATGATCGATTCTCGCTCTCCATCTTTCACTCCCTTGCAAGAAATCGGAGGAATTGAATGTTCTAATGGAAGAGATCGTGCATTTTCTTAAACACATGGAATTCAATACCTCCGATGTTTGACGGCCAAAAAAAAAAATCTATGGTTTCTGAGGAGATACTGTTTCACTGGAGGCATTGTTAAGTGGATCAATAGTCGACCCCAAATCTCCCTCCTCACCTATTTTGTGAAATTATTGTGCCTAAAAGATAAATCTTCAATGTAAGATCCTCCCGACCTAAGACCCAAAGACTTACATCCCATCTTGAGTATTCGTTTCTATAGGGAGATGACTAAAGTACCCGCATAATCGCTATAAACTTGATAGATGAGGATAAAACCGCCCTGATCCAAGGTTCTTAGTTACACAAACATGTCATAGCTTGAAGAATATCTGGAATTAAGGGGATGAATCCACATTTTAATTGGCACCCATAAGAGTTTTGATGGAGGAAAATTCCAAACCCGTACTTCAACAGTCAAGAAGGGTTAACCCTAAACCAAAGATCCAAGAGGTTTAATATAAGCAAGAAGTATCAAAACCTTCTTGATGCCAATGGTTAATTTACTCCTATCATCTGACAGTCCTTGGGTAAGCCCAGTTCATTGTGTCCTAAGAAGAGGAGGCATAACCTGTGTTGAAAAATGGAAGAAATGAGTGAATACCCACTAGGTTGGTTACGGGATGGCGAGTTTTCGTCGACGTACTGTAAACCGTCAATGAAGCAACTCGAAAAGACCATTTCCCTGTTGCCCATTAAGGATCAATGCTTGAAAGATAGCCAGAAAAGAGTACTATTGCTTTAGGACGGAATCTCCGGCGACTTTCAGATCCCGATGAATCCACTTGATCAAGAAAAGTACTACCTTCACCTAGCCCTTAACGCGACATTTGCCTATCCGTCGCATGCCTTTTGGTTATGCAATGCAGCTAGGCACGTTCTAAAGGTGTATGAGTTGCAATCTTTCACGATACTGATTGAAAAAACCATGAATCTTTCCAATGGATGATTTATCCGTTTTGATGAATTCTTTCTCGCTCTTTTCCTCTCCCATTTAGACAAAATGCTCCAAAGGTGTGAAGCCACCAATTCGTGTCTAAATTAGGAAAAGTTCCACTATAGGTCAAGGAAGGCATAGTCCATTGGCCATAAGATTCTAAGTCCGAGATTGAGGTTGAATAAGGCCAAAAGTTGATGTCATTGCAAATTGACTCATCCCACTACCGGTGAAGGGGTATTCACAGTTTTCTCGGTCACGACGGAATTCTACCGACGTTTATTCAGGATTTTCCAAAAGTACCTCCGCCTATAAAACCCACCTCCTTGAAAACGAAACTCCTCCGTTTATCTCTCAAAGGAATGCAGTACGAAGCAATATCAAACCCTTAATTTGCATAAATAAGATGAAGTTAACCCATGCTCCAATTCTAGTTGCCCCCGATTGGGACTTGCCCTTTGAAATCATGTGTGATGCAAGTGATTTTGCTGTTGGGGCCGTCCTGGGGCAACGTAAGACCAAGCACTTCCAGCCGATACACTATGCAAGCAAAACTATGATCGTGGCTCAAGCACATTACACTACAACGGAAAAAGAATTACTTGCCGTAGTATATGCTTTTGAGAAATTCCGGCCATATCTTGTTGTCACACCCCGCCAAGGCGGAAACGTGAGGCGTAAACAAGAATGGATATCATCACAACACATTGTGTCTATATAGAGAATACTAAAATGAAAACTAAAGTAAAGCAAAGACACAAAGTGTCATAACAATACCCAAAACCTAATGGTGTCTTTATTAATGAGAAAAAGGTCTCGTAAATAAATGACATGCAAAAACATAAACCAAACAATTCAAACAGAAAGCATAAATAACTCCAAGCATCCTACGGTCTCTTCTAGCCACTTCATTCTATCTTAGCACCATTAAGCTCACCTGAAAATGATGCTTAAAACGTCAACACAATGGTTGGTGAGAGTCATAGGTTTAAGACAACAATAAAACTTTAAAACAGAATTACTGTGATTATCAAAACAATAAAGGACAATTATGCAAAATATGAACTTATGCTAACATGCAATCCACATACTGGGTAGGAACGTTACCCCCGATCCATTACAACAACTGGGTAGGAACGTTTACCACCCCGATCGACTAATAGTCATAGGAAAGGATCCAATACCTAATTCCAGACTCTTGGTACCGATAACACAATATCACAAGGAGTTGATCAGCTCCAAGGATCTTGCCTACATAAGTAGATGATAACACCACATTACCACTCGGGATAAATCCCAAGTCTTGCCTACATGAGTAGACGATAACACCAATATCACATTCAACATGCAACAATAAGTCATATAACAGTAACATATTGTCCATACACCATTAACCACATAATCACAGCATTCAAAACATATTTAGATCACAAGCATCATTTTCATCCCAAAATGTAAAGACATTTAAAAATGACTATGAAAACTCACCCTGATTGCTAGCTTCAAATCCACAGAACACTTTCACAAATACACAACCATCTAAACAAATATAGCATAACACAGTTACCACATCAATGAGGTGTTTAACCCACTATGACGTAACCTCAACTAATGATGGGATGCCAATTGATCTATCATAGTCCTATACTTGTTTTATAACCTTATTAAATCTTACATTTACTATTTGCACCTAAACGTTACACTTAACACTTTCTGGTTTTACGCAAATTTTACTCCCACTTGCGTGCCCTAAACGCACTACTTAAAATCCTCCCATAATTCAAACCAAAATTCACCATGCTACATATATGTCCTATGAACCTCTCATAGCTCCCCCAAAGTCACTACCCTTTTATAAATATCCCCAAAAAAAATTCATTAATCCAAGTGTTTAAAATTCGTCCAGAATCTGACCTTCAAAAAGTATGTCATTAATTACCCAACTTAAACCCCTCTCTGACCTTAGCCAAAATTCAGAGGTCACACACAATATATGAACTAACTTCCACGTGACTTAGAGCCTCTAACTCAGTGTCTAAGTATTTTTAGAAAAATCAAAACCAAAACTGAAATTCGTACTGGTTTATCACACGATTTTGTATTGACCATTTGACCCACTTCCCGACCAAAAAAACTTATGACCGGAATGTTTATAGAAATAGCTCTGAGGTTATCTCCAGTATGTTGTAAATTATTTATTTGATCTTTTATGACCGAGTTATGCTCGTTACAAAACTGCCTAACTTTCTGCAGTGAATTACGCATCTAATTCAAGTGATCTAAGCCCTAACGCACGATCATATCGCTAATCTAATTAATCTAGTGATTAAGCTAACATCATAATATCATAAACTTTCTGGAAAATTAAATGCCCTAATTTATAAAACTTATTTTAAACCTAAATCCATCATAACTAAGTTACTAGAAAAAAAATTAGACGAACGAGAATTAAAAGTCGAATCGTACCTTAAAGCGAAACCCAAAAAAAAATTCCGTCTCCTCTTTTTTTTCTCTCCTTATGGCCGGCCAAGCATGAATGGGGATTAAGGGTTCTAGGCTTATTATTTATAGGCACTTAGGTAGAATTTTAGTTTAAGTCTAACTTGGTTTTAGATTAGAATTAGGATTAGTATTTTAATTATATTATATATTTTTTTTAAACCCTTAAACCGGCCGAATTTTTATAATATATATATTTTTTATTTTTTTTATTTTATTTTATATTTACATTTAAAACCTCAAGTTTTTATAAAAACTTTAATTAATTTAACTCTTCCTTTTTGTATTAACGCAAGTTTTTATTAAAAACTAACTTATTTAAAATAATTATTCATTTCAACCTAACTTTTTAAAAATATAAAATTTTACATCTTAATCTAAACATTCTAAACGCTAAACCTATCTTAAATAACTAACAACAAAAAAAATTTTAACGTATAAAAAAAATATACGTTTAATATACACTTACACATTAATCATAAAATGGCCTAAAATCTCATAATCATTCCCATCCTCACTCAAAAGTGAACGAAATGAACTCAACATCAATCCAATCTATTGAGATATCACAAAGAAACCTCAATAATTTTGATTACCAATACCTCATAAACACATAGAAGCACACATAAACACATAGAATCACATAAACCATACATTGCAACAGACACAATAGTCAACACTAACGGTTTGACTAACCTGCTCAAGTCATGGTTGTTACATTATCCCCACCTTGAGAAAATCTCGTCCCGAGATTTAACACACGAGCATTAGCACTAACGACAAACACTTGGTGGACACTTAACCTCAATTGATCCTTGGGCGTTCTCGAATAACGCAGAGACCACGCGTCGAATCCCCCACGCCACTTTCGCTAATACTATCATATTATGCTTTAACTCATGACCTCTAGGTCCACAAACTTAACGGTTCCTTGACAAAACAAAGAGTCTTGTCAACCATAATCACATCCAACTTCTACAATCAGAATCCAACTTGCTAATGTCTTGCTTACTAACCACTCAGCAAGGGTGCAATTAGAAACACAACAACTCCACACGAAAAGAAACATCCGTCTACCTGAACCTCGCCCGTCATCAAGGAAACTCGTTAAAAACCTTAAGTTGTGTAACAACGTCATTACAACCCCCGGTCATCAGGCAACTCATCAAACAAGAACTGTGCTATGAAACGAGTTATAAGTTGTTACAAAGCCCAACGTTTTTAAAGAATCGGCTCGACTTTGAGTTTATTCATAAAATAACTTTAATCCAAAATCACAAACACATCTAAGGGCATACTAAGGTCTACAAGAAACCTTACGTACCCAACTTCAACTAAAACTCCCAATGATTCCTTGCTCAACGAACAAGTGTGGATACTCAGTTTATAAGACAAAAATTCTCAACCGAACTATAGGCCCAATCCATCCAAGGATCTCAAATGGTTCTACATAACTCGGTTCTAACTTGTATTTCTTTCCAAACGTACTACACCTCTCCAAGGTGAGACCTTCAACCACCCATAACCTACTGGTATGTGCTTAAATACACATACCTTTTACCTTTAAAAACGAGCTAAAATAACCAAAAACGGACTTAAAATGCCAAATATATGCTTGTTTTGCTAATTGTGTTGTGCAGGAACGGATAACTAAGAAAAGGACGAAAAACAAAGCCAAAACGACAAAACCGGACTCGGAATGGAAAAGACTGTGAAAGACAAAGCCAAATCAAATCCGGAAAGTCAATCAAGTCAAAAAGTCAACAGAAAAGTCAACTGGTCAAAGCCCAAGTCAACCCCGAAGCCAAAAAGTCAACACACCAAGAAATATAAGTTTAAGGGTTGAAATTGCCAAACCCCTAAACTTACATTTATATGAGAAAAGAGGAGAAAAGAAAAGAAGGGCTAAATTGCCAATTAAGCAAAGTTGTACTACAAGGGGCATAACTTGCCAACTTCCTCTAAACTTGTACCTACCCAAGACGAATGTTGCAAAGTATAGTTATAACTCTAGGTGACTGAATGTGCCAAATCCCAAAAGTATAACAAATACAAGGACCAATGATGCAATGAATCAAGTACACTATGAGGGGCCATTATTGCCCAAGTACCCCAAACTACAACTCTGGTCTAACGCCCAACGATCTTTTCCGCCTTCTTTTTCACCCAAAAAACAATCACTGGTTTGTTAACCCATTTTTACCCCGTAGACCTTCACCACCACCATGGATACTCACCTCCCCCCTCCTCCACTAACTTTCCCAGCTGTGAGATTGCC
This sequence comes from Tanacetum coccineum, assembly GCA_026074375.1. Lineage (NCBI taxonomy): Eukaryota > Viridiplantae > Streptophyta > Magnoliopsida > Asterales > Asteraceae > Tanacetum > Tanacetum coccineum. The sequence goes on from BQNB010053525.1 coordinate 12,297, forward strand.
AAGTTGGCAATCCCACACCTCCCAAGGCCTTGTTCGACGACCAAGATTGATTTTGGATGAAATTGAAGGGCTAGGATGTGTTTGTTTTTCCCCTCTCACACAACTAACACAAGAACTCAGTATAAAAGAGATGAAGACAGAAGATTAGAGAGTAGTTAGTTTTAGTTTTTCAATTTCCTTTGTAATTTTCTAAATTCATGTACTGTCAATCCAATAAGTTTCAAAAGTTTTACAATTTGAGTTAGTACTTTGTTACTACATTTTACTCTTCTTTAGTTTATTAATGAAGCAAGTTAAATCGTGTTTAGTGTTGTAAATTTCAAGGAATAAGCAAGTTTTCTAGCAATAAGCTGTAATAAGCTATTTTTTAGCTATTACATTTTCTTAAGCACAAAAGTTATATCACAACTTTAAAACTTATAAACTGTCTTATGTTCATTAATGCTCAATACCTTCCTTTTTCATTCAAGTTTATTCAAATTTAGGAAGCTCAAGGAGTAAATAAGCTCCAAAGAGCTTATTAGCTTTTAAGCACAGGTTTAGAGCTAAGGAGCCATTAGGTCAGGATTTTAAGTCACTCACTCACAAGAGTGCTTTGGGTTTTGAGACAACAAATTTCTCAGGTTTAATTCCTCAAGCCTCAATTATGCTTAATGTTAGCTTTATCTTTTGCTTATTTCTAATTCAAATTTTGTTTAAACTCTCTTTAATCATGTTTTGTTTTAGGCTTAATCTTCTAGCTGTTTTAAGTTTCAGTAGGTTAAATCTGTGTAACTTTATTTTTTCCTTAAAAACTGTCATATTAGTGTTTAAGCTAGCTAAGTAACTACTTATCTCTTAATAAGCCATGAGATTTAATAGCTAAATACTTCCAAATAGGTTAGTAATGAAATGGAGTAGATAAAGTTTTTTATAATGTTTTTAAGCTTTAAAACAGTTTTTAAGTCCATTTAGTTTTGACAGTTTTCAATAAAGGGGTGTTTGGGATAACATGAAAACGGGTCAAAAAGGGTTTGTCCATGGGTTGAGGTACTTTGGTTAATTTTAGCTTAAGTTTTTAAGCAATTCTAAGCTGTTTTTAAAAAGTATTTAGTTTCAAAATTGTGTTTCAAAGTTTTTAAAACCAATTTTCCATACTGTGAAGTTTTTTTTAGATACACAATTGCTTATTTAATTAAGCACTTTGGGTTTGAGTTGTACAATCAAAAAGTTGTGTTTTGTGTGTTAAAAAAAAGCTGTCCATAGGACCTTGCCTTTTGACTTTTGTAAAGTCAAAAGCACCAAGACACTTTTTTGTCACAGTTTCTAAAAACCAAAAAACCATTTTTTCACCTACAAAATTCAGACAAAGTTTAAATGAGTTTTTAAAAGGTCCAAAATTGGTGGCACAACCCCCTTTCATAAGGGCACTCAATCTGTTGAGGCTTAATTTTTGGTTAGAGCTTATTTGACAAAAGCTTTTTAAAGCTGTCAAATATCCTTATGAGCTCAGCTTTAATCTCCTGGTGCAAGAAAGGGAGGATTTTAATAGCCTTATTCCTTGCTCTTTAAGCACACTTAAGCCCAAGTTATTGGCTTATTTTAAGAGCCTATAAGCTCTTAAATAAGTCCCTTGAATTTCAGCTTTTGAGAAGCTTATTTGTTGGCTTAATTTGATGCCCCAAACATGCCATTTGACTGTTTTTGAGTCCCTTAGGCTGAGGGATTGCTTATTTTTTGATTTTGGCTTATTGAGCTTATTCCATAAGCTCAAATTGTTTCCTAATAGCATTTTAGGTTAGTTTAAAATAGTTGTTAGCTTATTTACTTTTTTTAGCTTAATTTTCCAAGTCTTAAGCATTTAGCCTCTTAATGCTTTGTTTAGAGCTTATTCTGTCATAAAATAAGCTTCCACAAGCTTATTATGTTTTAGCTTTTCCTTTTCCCTTTTTAGCTCATTTAGGTAGTTTAGACTCCCTTAGCTTATCTTAGTATTGTCTTAGCTTAATCTTCGACCCTGAAGTTCCAAAAAGAACTAAGCAATTTTTGCCGTTTAAGCCCAACTAGAGCCAACTGTCAAGTTTAATGCTTATTTGTAGCTTTAATTGTATACTTTTTCCTAAAAGCTCTAGTTGACAAAGTTGTTAAGCCCCACGAGCTTAACAACTTTCTTCTTGAGTTTTCGAAAACAAAAGGGGGACGACACTTGGCCCGGGTGGAGCAAGACTCGAACCCGGGACAGCATACATCCCCTTTTTACACAAACACACACTACCACAACTGCGCCCTTGGGTCGTTTTCGTTAAAGACCAAGGTGTTTAATATTTAAGGTGTATGTGGAGCATAATAAGCTTGTCAATGTTCAAAGCTATTTCGTGGCTTATTTCTTAGCTTAATTTGTTTCTTATTTCGTAGGTCCCAGTAAAGTGTCTAGTAATTTTTAGAAAATTTTTCAGAATTTTTAGTAATCGTTTAATATTTTTTATAATTTAATTTAGATAAAAGTTTATTTAATTCATAAAAAATACAAAAATTATCAAAAAAAATATTTTGCTTTTTTAAGTAAAATTTTTCTTATTGCCATCAAGTTTGTAGAAAAAAAAAAAAATTTTCGTATGGTCCTTTTTTAACACATTTTTATCTTTAAAGAACGGGTCCGGTTACGGGATTTTGTTTTGACTCGTTTTTTTGGGTCAAACGAATCCGTTTTTCGGTCTAGACTTTTTCATTCTTCGTTATTTGTCCGTGAGTAGTTTAGAAAGCAAAAAAAATTTCTTCGTAGGTTTTATTTTTAAGATTTTAGGTTTCCCCCCTTTTTTGTCGTGGGGGGTGGGATTCGTGCCCATCGTTTTCTAGTTTAATTTCAGTAATTTTTAGGTTTCTTAAACGTTTCTCTTGTTAATCATTTAATTTGACTTTCCAACTTCCCAACTCATCCTCCTCAAACTCAAATCTTCGATCGTATCGATTACCATCCAGGCGCATTTTTTCCCGTTTGGGGATAAACGACTCGGGAAAAGCTACTCATAACTACTTCTCGGTTTTATTGATTGTTGATTTTTACACTATTTATAATTTTATATATTTTATTATATATTATATATACTTACAGTGTGAATTTCCTCAATCAAATTTTTTGGCGCCGGTTGCACTGGGTAGGCTGTGAAGCCTTTGTTATCGTTACGTTATCAATGTGGTTTGAAAAACTGTGAAATTTTCTTTTATTATAAAAATATAAAAAGTACAAAAATATTTTCATTTCTTTTAGTATAATTATCAGATAAAAAATCAAAGAAAAAAAAACCAAAAACATAAAAAACATTGTAGTCCATAAAAAAAGAAAATAGAAATTCACAAATTGGTAAAACACAAAATATATATTCTCAACTGAGGGATTATCATAATAAGTTCCGTGAGAACTGTTGGTTCCAACTCGAAACAAAAGATTGAAAAACTGCTTTGTGTCTCTTACTAACGTACAGGCTCACCTTGAAAACTTAAAACAAATAAATCAGTGTTATAGAAGGAGGTTGTTCCTAGGAACTACCGCCCAAAGAAAATAAGCTTCCGCGCATTCCACTCCTCCGCTCACCTGTGAGTTATCTTTTTTGAGAGCGTACGTGAAGTAAGTAGATTATTTGGTTAAGTTGCTTATCCTCATTGTCCCGTTAAAATCAATTTGAATTAATCTTTGAAAAACCAAAAAATTAGTGTAATATACTTTTTATAACTTCTTATTTTGTGCAAAAATATGCGCAAATCGTATCACAAGCCGTAGACGTCGTTCATACCACAAGTTCGACAAACTTCTGTTGAATCATCTAATCTTGAGAAACCCTGATAATCCACCCATAGTTTACGATAGGCTGATAATCGTACTATGGCGCAATTGCCGATGAGAGCACCCACCAAGGGTTTACGAGGATATCGAAAGTTATCTCCGGAAATCACCAGCGAATAACTTTGAATCAAGCAATGGTCTAGCTGAATCTTGTCCAAAAAACAAAAAAAAATTTGGAAATGAATAAAGAAGACCCACATCTCACATCTGTTATTCAACAAGAATCACTTCTCGATAGAAGATTCCGAACGTACCAAAATACCGTCGTCAAACTTATGCATTGCCGTTTTCTCTAGAAGGGGCAGCCGGATATTGCTGAAAAAGAACCCCCTCGGTCGATTGAAACATGGGATGATCTAGTTTTCAAAATTTATTAACAAAATCATCCCATCCCTCTAAATACGACAAATCTCAGAAATGAAATCACAAGAGATTTCAGCAAAAATTTGATGAGGAACGTTTATGAGGCTTTATGTGGATCGTTTCAATGAACTTTTAAGGGGATGCCCTCATCATGGGTTTCAGAATTGCATCAACCCGATACAATCTATAATGCCCTAAACTCAAATGATCAAGATCATTGAACTCAAGATGCAGGTGGTAACTTCTAACAAAATGCCTCGAGAGTGTTTAAAAATCAACGAGAGAGCAAGTCACAGGAACGTCCCACCCCTAAATCACAGCAGAAATAGCTAAAATGATTACAAAACAGCTTCCACCCAAGCAAGTCATCCACTGCTTTATAGCTAGAACACACAGCACATGGATTCGGGGCATTAATTCACGATAGAAAGAACCAAAACCCCAGCTTCTGCCCCCCCCGTAAAAGCTGTTGAACAAAGTTGGTAGACTGTGGGGAGGTCATTCTATCACAATTTACAGCCACTAAACAGCAACATGGTACCATGACAATAATCCAAGATAATGTGTCCCCGCCGCTGCGCCACTTTCAACCAACTAATTCTGGATATCGACCATCCGATGGTCTCTAATCAATTACGACCTCCTGGTTTATCTCCCGTTCAAATCCTCATGCAAATAGTCAAAACAATTCAATCGAGGAAATAACTTCGTCAATCAAAACAAGGATACAATTTAACCAAGGTCAAATTTATACGACCTCCGGTTCATCAACCAGTAGCTAATCAACCAGTAGCTCATCAAGGACCTGCTCCTCAGACACACGGTGTGTCAAAAACAGATTTTGAAAGATATGTCACAGCCAATGATGCAGTGTTGAGAAACATGCAAAACCAAGGTCAAAACCTGCAATCCCAAATGGCAAATTTGACTGACATGCTTTCAAAATTTGTTACTGCTAATACAGCTTCTACTTCCGGTTCTGGAACTCTTCCTGGTAACACTGTTACCAACCCAAAGGAAGATTTAAAAGGTATCACTACCCGAAGTGGTGTTACCATCCAAGGACCGAAAGCAGTTAATCATGACACCGAGGTGACAAAGGACACGATGCCTCCTGCTAATAACGGAAGCACCGAAGACGTCCAACCTCCTGTTGTTCAAATTCAGTCTCGTAATCCAAATCCTGAGCCCAATGTTGCTCCTGTTGTTGCTCCTGTTGTTACTCCAGTTCCTAAAGCATCAATTCCATTTCCATCAAGAAGAAATGATGAAAGGCGCAAGGAAAAAGCTAACGACCAAATCGAGAAATTTTATGAAATCTTTAGAGATTTAAGTTTCGAGATTAGCTTTACCGATGCCTTGATGCTCATGCCTAAATTTGCTTCAACTTTAAAAACTTTGATTGGAAACAAAGAAAAATTGAGCGAATTGGCAAGAACTCCTTTGAATGAGAACTGTTCAGCGGTCATCCTCAACAAGTTACCAAAGAAACTTGGAGACCCTGGCCGATTTCTGATTCCATGTGAATTTACGGGGATTACTACATGCAATGCATTGGCCGATCTTGGTGCGAGCATTAATCTCATGCCTTATTCTGTATGGAACAATCTATCTCTTCCTGAATTGACCCCGACCTGCATGACACTAGAACTAGCTGACCGTTCGATCACTAAACCGATCGGTATCGCTGAAGATGTCTTTGTAAATGTAGGAAAATTCCAATTTCCAGCTGACTTCGTAGTTGTTGATTTTGAACCAGACCCCCGAGTACCTTTAATTCTCGGGCGATGTTTCTTGAAAACCAGTCATGCTTTGATAGATGTTTATGAAGGTGAGATTACCCTTCGTGTTGGCAAGGAGGCCATCACATTCAATCTGGACCAAACTTCAAGATACACAGCTGATTACAACCATATGACGGTAAACAAAATCGACGTCATTGATATGGCTTGTGATGAGTATTCTCAAGAGGTCCTAGGATTTTCAAACGTGATCGCGAGTGGCAATCCCACTCCATATTTTGAGCCTATTGTTTCTACTGCTTCTCCAAATCTCACTCCTTTCGGGGACAGTGATTTTCTTTTAATGGAAGAAGCAGATTCGTTTCTTGCTCTAGAAGATGATCCAACTTCATCTGAAGTTGATCCAACTTATCAGGATCCTGAGGGGGACATCCTGCTTCTAGAAGCAATTTTGAACAGTGAACCACCACCCCCCCTCCCAAATCATGAACAATATATGCCTGGAGGTAGGAAAGAACTCAAACTCTGTGAAGCTAAAACCGTTGAATCTTCCGTTGATGAACCTCCCGAGGTTGAACTCAAGGAACTGCCACCCCATCTTGAATACGCATTTTTAGAAGGTGACGACAAGTTGCCTGTCATAATTGCTAAAGACTTAAAAGATGAGGAAAAGGCAGCTCTTCTCAAGGTTCTCAAGTCCCACAAGCGAGCCATCGCTTGGAAACTCTCCGATATAAAGGGTGTTAGCCCAGAATTTTGTACTCACAAAATTCTAATGGAAGAGGACTATGAACCATCTGTGCAAAGTCAGAGAAGGGTAAACCCAAAAATCCACGATGTTATCAAAAAGGAGGTTGAAAAACTCCTTGACGCTGGATTGATTTACCCCATCTCTGACAGCCCTTGGGTGAGCCCGGTACACTGTGTACCTAAGAAAGGAGGCATGACCGTCATCACAAATGATGAGAATGAACTAATTCCTACTCGATTGGTCACGGGATGGCGAGTATGTATTGATTACAGAAAACTTAATGAAGCCACCCGAAAAGACCACTTCCCATTGCCTTTTATGGACCAAATGCTCGAAAGACTAGCAGGAAACGAATACTACTGTTTCCTCGATGGCTTCTCGGGTTACTTTCAGATCCCAATTGACCCAAAAGATCAAGAAAAGACAACATTCACATGCCCATACGGAACTTTTGCCTATCGTCGCATGCCTTTTGGGCTATGCAATGCTCCTGGCACGTTCCAAAGATGTATGATGGCAATCTTCCACGATATGATTGAAAAAACGATGGAAGTATTTATGGATGACTTTTCGGTCTTTGGGGACTCTTTCTCTACGTGCCTAGCCCATTTGGAAAAGATGTTGAAGCGGTGTGAAGACACCAATTTGTCTTTAAACTGGGAGAAGAGCCATAAAGAGCCCAGTTTATGGTAAAGAAGGCATAGTTCTCAGGGACTAACAAAAATTTCTAAGTCGGGGACTTGAGGTTGATAGAGCTAAAGGTCGAAGTAATGAGCTTAAACTCCCTTACCGACTTGTGTCAAAGGTGTCCGTAGTTCCTTGGCACGCCCGGTTTTTACCGGCGATTCATTCAGGACTTCTCAAAAATTGCCCTCCTATGACTCATTTGCTGAAAAGAGAGACTCCATTTTTCTTCTCTGAAGAGTTATCGATTCCCTTTAATACACTCAAAAGAAAATTACTGAGGCTCCCGATCTTAATTGCTCCCCGACACGGACTGCCCTTTGAACTGATGTGCGATCTAGCGACTTCGCCATTGGGCAGTCCTCGGGCAAGAAAAAACAAGCATTTCCCAACCTATACAATTAATCGCTAGCAAGACTATGAACGGGCTCAAACTCACGACACTACTACCGTAAAGGAATTACTTCCGTATGTATGCCTTTGAGAAATATTCCGGTCATATCTTGTTATGTCCCAAAGCATAGTGTATACTGGACCATTTCAGCAATCAAGTATCTCTTTGCCAAAAAGGATGCTAAGGCAAGACTCATGCGGTGGATCCTATTGCTCCAAGAATTTGACATTGATGTTCGAGACAAAAAAGAGCTGAGAATCTCGCCGCAGATACATCTTTCAAGACTGAAAATCCTCAAGACCAAGATAAGTCGAAAACAAAGGAAATAAATGAAGCATATTCCTCTCGAAACCCATGGATCTATTCTCTTAAAGATGATAATACCCCATGGTTTACAGATTTTGCAAACTACCATACGGGAAATTCGTTATCAAGGGAATGTCCCAACAGAAGAATAAATTCTTCAAGGATGTCAAGCATTATTTCTGGGATGATCCCTTCCTGTTTAAGATCTGTGCTGATCAGGTGATAACGTTGTGTTCCTGGCGCAAGAGAGCTGTAGACATTCTCAAAGGCTTGCCACAAGTGACCTACTGGGGACACTATGGTGCCAATTACACAGGCAAGAAAAGTCTTACGATTCAGGATTCTATTGCCCACCATCAACAAGGATGCCCATAACTTGTCACCCATTGTGACATTTGTCAACGGCTAGGAAAAATTATGCAAACGTGATGAATGCCACAAAACACCATCCAAGTTTGCGAAATCATTTGACATCTGGGCATTGATTGTATGGGCCGTTCCCTGTCTAAGAGGCACAAGTACATACTCGTGGCTGTTGACTACTTGTCAAAATGGGTTGAAGCAAAAGCGCTCCCCACCAATGATGCCCGAGTTGTTTGCAAATTTTTAAAAGCTCTCTTTTCTCGATTTAGTGCCCCCCGAGCTATCATAAGTGATTGCGAACCTCACTTTTGCAATGCCCAATTTACAAAGGTCAGCTTAAGTACGGAGTCACTCAACGGTCTCATCTCCACCGTGTATCACCCAAAAACAAGGTGGGCAAGTCGAGGTGTCAAATCGGGGTTAAAGCGTATATCTTAGAGAACCGAGGAGAAAATCGTGCCTCTGGTCGGACAAACAAATGGATCTCTATAGGGCCTCTTCCGAAAACAAGGTACAAAAACACCCATCGGTGTACTTCAATATAAGTTATGTAGCGGGAAGGCAGTCATCTACCGATCGAGTTAAGCACAATGCCTACTGGGGCCCACAAGCATCACAAATTTTTGATTTACAAATTGCAGGGTGATCACCAGGAAAGTTTTCAACTGAATGAACTAAATGAACTTCGTGATCAGGCCTAAAAACGAATACTCTTTGATCTATAAAGAAAAAACCAAGAGATACACATGCTAAGATATCAAAAACCAGCGTTTTTCAACGTTAGTGGTCGTGTTCTCTCCTTTTCAACTCTAGACTGAAGATATTTCGGGCAAATTGAAAATCCGGCCTGTTGATGTGGGACCATCACCATTGTGCCAAGTTTATTCCTTATGGCACCGTCGAGTTATCTCAGAACTCCGTGCCCAACTTTAAAGTGAATGGACTCGTATAAAAACACTACTTTTGGAGTGACAAACAAACCGCGGTTGTCCCCAGTTAACTCCAGAACTTCCCCCATGGAACATAAATTCGGGACGTTCAAGCTCGGACCCTATACAAGCACTTCGTGGGAGGCACCCCATGCTTATCAAAGGTATAATAAATAATGTTTGTTGTGTGAGGCGGCTGTACATTTTCCATTACCCGTGTTTTGTCCATGTTTTGTTTGCTTTGTGTTGTATGTCCAGGATTTCCCGGATTGTGAAGACTCTCGTGCTTGCAGTATCCACAAGAGTTTCACATCCTCAGCTTCAGTTTGGGAATCCAGTATCCAAATCTAATCGACTAACGTTTTATCTTTTGGCACACTTCATAAAACGGCCTTAGATTTGCGTAGGAACCCCTTTGAAACATCGAGGACGATGTTTAGTTCTAGTATGGAGGGGATCTTCGATTTGATTTTTGCCTGCAGTCGTTGTTATATAACCCTCCAATAATACCGTTTTTACACCACTTTTTGCAAAAATACCAAAAAAATTGAAAAAATTTAAAACATTTTCAAAAATAAAATAAGTGTTTTGTCACAGTTTTGACTTTCCTAATGGGTAGACTGAGAATAAGTTTTTGGACAGTCGATCGAGCGTGTTGAGCCCTATCCTAGTTCTCAACTTACCGCTTGTAGGCTAAGCTTTCACGAATTCGATTGCTTCGAATTTTAATAAGGTGAAGAACAAGAAGTGATAGAGTTAAATATAAGTTTATGTGCTGAGCAAGATTCTTCTAAAACTTATATGAGTAACTTGTGGTTTTTTTCTCCCATTAGCTTCTAATCCACCTAATCATACGTGCTCAATTCAATTCAACTAAGTCAATCAATGTTTTTAGAAAAAGCTTCAAATTTGTAACTTGATTCTTTAAAACGAGATTTTTCTGTTCTTAATAATTCGAAAGTTAAAATGCCAAAGAAGCATGAATGAAGTATGAATGCAAAAAAAATGCATGAATATTGAAATTATGCCCAATGAACCATACATTTGATTATATAACAAGTAAAAGATGTGTCGTGATATCCCACTCCGCTAACCACGAGGTGGGGGTTCAAACTAAGACATCTTTACTTCTAGGGATTTGGTTGTGTTGTGATATCTCACCAGGAAGCGAGGTCTAGGTGAGGGTTCAAACTAAGACACGTTATCCTTACCATATTAGAAGAAGGTGTTGTTGTGATTTCCCACGTACGCTAGCAACCGGGGGGGGTTTTCAAACAGAGAACATCGCTCGTTGGTTGTGAAATCCTACTAGGGAGCGAGAGGGCCTAAGATGTGTTCAAACTAACAACGCATCCTAGCTTCAAGAACTATGATTATACTGATGACAGATAATGCAAAATTCACAGTTAAAATCTCTTTCTTTAAAATCAAGTTTACAAGGTCTATAAGTTGTTGCTTTGAGTCATGATTCACTGAAATCACGACTAACTGGAAAAAATTTATCTATGGTTGAAGTTGAAAGACGAGTACACAATATTAAATCATACATTCATTGGGAGTTAAGAAAGTTCACAAAGTCATAAGTATGAGTACTTAGCATTGGACTTATATTGACATGATCTTTTTTTAAATTGTCTGGTTTGGAACTAGTGAAAATCGGGGACGATGAATTTAGCCGTCAGGACAATCCTAGATTATTCTATGGAGCGTTTCTCATTCTTGTGACCCAGTGTTGATATAAATAAAGAAGTCAAACAGGAAGTCGAGAAAAGAAAAAGAAAAATCCAAAATATTAGAAGCGGTTAGTGTACAAATAAAAAAGTGGTAAAAAGGGACTTGTCAAAGCTTTGATTCTTAAGTTGACCCTTGACGGAACACTTTGCTAGCTTTTCGAAGTTAAAGTAGTCGAGGTGAGATTGAGATTTCATTAGTTTCGTAATGTTTACTTCATAACATTGCGTGAGACCATCGGCAATACCTTAGTATGGGGAAATTTTGGGTATGTGCTTAATTTACACATGCCTTTACTCTTTAAATAAACTGTGCTAAAAATAACATAAGATGTCTATATCTCATCTCTCTCACCAAATAGAAAAACGATTTGTTGGTGGCTAATTTGTATTGTGGGCAGAAAGGATTAAATAAGAATAGAAAAAAACTAAGCCATAAACTACATAACGGACTAGCGTATGGAAAAGAATAGTGAAAGAACAAAGCCTATATCAAGAAATAATAATTCCTGAATTATGTCAATCTGATTAGTAAACTGGTACTAAGTCAAAGTACGATCACTATGTATCCTCGAGGCCAAAAGTCAAAGAAATATTAAGTTTAGGGACTGAAATTGGTTTATCCCTAAAATTATATAAAAGAAAAAGAAAAGAGAGAAAAAAAAAGGGCTCAAACGGCAAATTTTGCAAAGAATATACTCCTAGGGGACCCCCCACCTTGTTCGGCCAGGTCCAAAGAATGTAGTACGTACTAACTACCAAGGGACTTATGGTGCAAATAGACAGATTAACTCTTGGACATTTTTTGCCAATCCCCAAAAGTTATAACCACACAAGGACCGTGGCTGCAAAACCTCATATAACCTAGAGGGACCATTTGTGCCAATCTCCCAAACCCACACTCTGTCTCTCTCAAACCAATTTTCCCGCTTCTTTTTCCCCCAAACCAACTTACGGGTTAATCTCACCCCTTTTACCCTGCAACCCAAACCACACCATGGACAAACCATTCCCCCCTCCTCCACTAAACTTTCCCAGCTGTAAGATTGCCAAGTTGGCAATCTCACAACTCCCTAAGCTCATATCGACGACCAAGATGACCCAAACAAGTACCAAGAAAGATCAATGGCCAAGATGGAAGCTGTGAATCACTTTACAAACAAAACACACACCCCTTTTATGTGTGTTCAACAGAAAACAACAAGTGAGAGAAGAAAAAGAAGAGCCTATCGATTTTTTTTTCTCTATATAGCTTTAGTAAAGCCATGTGGCAGATAAGTTATTTTTTAAGTAGTTTATCTAGTGAGTTTGAACAGTACTTTTCAGTGTTTTTTTAAAGTTAAAAGCTTTTTTATGTACTTGTACTTTGATTAATTAAATGAAATTTAACTAAATTTGCTTTAACTTTGTGTTCTTTAATGTTAAAGGCTACTTAAACCTTTTAAAAACTTATCACTTTAAGCTAACCAAATATCTGTCTTTATAAAACATGTTCACCAAAATTTCAAGAAAACTACAAGAAGATAAGGGTGAGGGACTGTTGCATTCAAAGCTTGGATGAATAAGCTAACATGGAAGGCTTATTGGGTTTTTCAGCTTAGTTTTGACTTATTTATAAGCCAAGGGTAGGGATTTAGAGCTTATTAGGCTTCACAAGAGCCTTTTTGTGAAAAGGATTAAAGGTACTTTTCTTTCAAAATTTTGCTTATTTACTGTAGCAATAAGCTTTTTAGCTTATTTTCTTAGCTTATTTCATGTTATTATGGCTATGATGTATATTCAAAGCGTGCTTTATAGCCTTTTCATGTTCAAATTCAATAAGGAATTTTAGGATTAAACTGTTGCACAGTAGTTACAACTTCCCTACTTATTTTTCACTTTTAAAGGGCTTATTTGCTTTCCTTTTTGTCTTTTATATGTCTTAAATAGTTTAAGTAGGGTTAGTATTTTAAAAAATTCAGTTTAAGTCACCTTTCATAAGTTTTTAAGCCCCTTTTAAAAATTAAGGGGGTGTTTGGCATAAGAGTAAAAACGGGTCAAAATGGTTTTAAGTATGGGTTAAAGTCATTATGAGTTTAAGCTTAAGTTTTAAGTGGTTTTTGGGCTGTTGGAAAGTATTTAAGTTGAAAATTGTTTTTTTCACAGTTTTTACAAACACTTTTGAAACTTGAAATTGTTTAAGAATACCAAATGTGCTTATTTGGTTAAGCACGTTGTGATGTGAGATTTAAAGTCAAAAAGGTGTGTTTTGTGGTGTTAAAAAAAGGCTGTAACAAGTCCTTTGTCTTTTGACTTTGGTGAGTCAAAATTCACCAAGTTTTTAGTGTCACAGTTTTAAAAAATCCAACATCCTTTTTCACCATCAGAAATAAGCAAGCTAAAATGGTTTTTAAACGCTGAAAATTGGTGCACAAGCCCATTTGCTAAAGTACTCCATATGTTTGAGCTTATTTTCCTATTTAGAGCTTATTTGACAGCTTTTTGAAAGCTGTCAAATAAGCCCTTGAGATTAGCCTTAAAGCTCCCCTGGTGCAAAGTTCAAATTCCCGGCCGACTTTGTAGTCGTAGACTTTGATGCCGATCCCCGAGTACCCCTAATTCTCGGAAGATCCTTCTTAAAGACCGGACGTGCTTTGATCGATGTTTACGAAGGAGAATTAACTCTTCGTGTTGGAAAAAGAAGCCGTAACATTCAATCTCGATCACACTTCGAGATACTCCTCAAATTATACTGATATGCGGCAAACACGAATATCGACGTCATTGAAATGGCTTTTGAGGAGTATTCTGAAGAAGTTCTCGGTTTCTCCGATGTGATCGCGAGTGGCAATCCCACTCCTTATTATGGCCCGATCGTTTCTACCTTTTCTCCGACTCTCACTCCCTTCGGGGATAGTGATTTTCTTCTCGAGGAAGTCGATGCTTTCCTCGCTCTTGAAGATGACCAACTTCACACCGAAGTTGATGACTCTTATTAATGACCCGAGGGGAATTCTTCTTCTGATCATTTCTCAATGATGATCCATCACTAACCCACTCCCACCTCAAGGAAATTATTTGCCGAAAATTCGAAAAGAGCTTAAAATTTGTGAAGCTAAAAATGATAAATCTTCAATTGATGAACCTCCCGAAGTCGAACTCAAGGACTTACCTCCTCATCTCGAATACGCATTTTTGGAAGGTGACAACAAGTTACCAGTCATAATTGCTAAAGACTTGATGTCAGAAAAAAGCCGGCTCCTCATAAAGGTTTTTGAAAGTCACACAGTGAGTCATCGCTTAAAACTACTCGACATCAAGGGTATTAACCCGGAATTTTGTACTCACAAGATTCTTATGGAAGAGGACTACAAACCGGCGGTTCAACACCAAAGACGAGTGAATCCAAAGATCCACGATGTCATCAAAAAGGAGGTTGAAAAACTTCTTGATGCAAGATTAATTTACTCGATCTCGGATAGTCCTTGGGTAAGCCCCGTACATTGCGTACCAAAAAAATGTGGCTTTACCGTTGTTGAAAATGATGAAAATGAGTTAATTATGACTCAATTAGTTAAGGGATGGCGTGTATACATTGACTACCGAAAGTTAAATGAAGCCACCCGTAAAGACCACTTTCCAACACACCTGTATGTTAGGATCAAATGCATGAGCAGCACAACTGTAGCGGGAAACGAGTTCTAGATTGTTTTCTCCGATAGGTTTCTTCTCGTTTACGTTTAAATTCCCATCGACCCCTCAATGATCAAGAAAAAGAACAACATTCACTGTCCCCTTACGGAACGTTCGCCCTACTGTCGCAATACATGCCTTTGCTTATGCAACGCACCGGGCACGTTCCAAGGTGTAATGATGGCAGCTTTCATGAAAGATCAAAAAAAGATGCAAGACTACATGGACGGACATTTCGGTCTTTGGGAATATCCTTCGAAATTGCCTCCTTCTCGTGAAGCCAAGATGTTTCAACGTTGTGAAGACACCAATCTTTGTCTAAATTGGGAAAAGAGTCATTTTATGGTTAAGGAAGGCATTGTCCTTGGCCATAAGATTTCCAAAAAAGGGATTGAGGTTGATAAAGCCAAATAGATGTATTGGCTAAGTACTCTCCACCCCACCACCGTTAAAGGTGTTCGTGATTTGTCACGTTCAATATCCGGATCTACCGATGATACAATTAAGGATTTTTTCCAAAATTTCCTGCCGATGACTCTTCTTTCTAGAGAAGAATACACTGTTTCCAATCTTCTCCGAGATGAATGTATTAATCTTTTCAAATCTGTTAAGAAAAAACTTACTGAAGCACCAATCTTATTGGCCACCCGACTGGAACCTACCCTTTGAGCTTATGTGCGATGCAAGGCGACTTTTCCATATGTCAGTCTTGGGGCAACGTCAAGAAAAACATCTTTAGGCCTATACAACTAAGCTAGTAAAAACAATGAACGAGGCGAAATCGCATTTACACCACGACGGAGAAAGAAATTGTTTTTAGCCGTGGTGTAATGCCTTCGAAAAGTGCCGATCTTACCTCACTAAACAAAAGCATAGTAGTTATAGGATCACTCGCCCTAAAAATAATCTCTTTGCTAAAAAAAGATTACCAAGGCGAGATTCCTGTCTGGTGGGTTCTCCTCCTTCAAGAGTTCGATTTCAAAGTAATTGACATAAAAGGAGCCGAGAATCTCGTGGCCGATCATCTTTCCTGATTAGAAAATCCGTATGAAAATGTGCTCCGATCCCCCAAAAAAGTGAATGAAAAGTTTCCTCTCGAGACACTTAATATGGTGACTTCTCGTGGTGACTCAAGTACCCTGTGGTTTGCCGATTATGCAAATTACCACGCGGGGAATTTCATTGTTAAAGGGATGTCGTCCCACAAAAGAACAAGTTTTTCAAGGATGTTTAAACACACTTTTTGGGGACCGTCCCCTATTTGTTCAAAAATATTCGGTCAAATGATCTAGCGGTGTGTTGCAGGCTAAGAAGCTGTTGATATTCTCAAAGCTTGCCATAGTGGACCCACCGGGGGACATTACGGTGCCAACTACACCGCCAAAAAGGTTTTTGAATCAGGATTTTATTTGGCCTACGATTTACAAAGATGCATGACTTGGTCACCCGATGTGACACTTGTCAGCGTCAAGGAAAAATTTCGCAACGTGATGAAATGCCTCAAAATTCCATCCAAGTTTGCGAAATCTTTGACGTGTGGGGCATCGATTTCATGGGGTCGTTCCCGTCTTCACGAGGGAACAAATACATACTCGCTGCGGACGACAATGTTGGTCAATAATGGGTTTGAAGCGAAAGCGCTCCCTACCAATGACGCCCGAGTTGTTTGCAACGACGCCCGAGTTGTTTGCAAATTTTTAAAATCTCTCTTTGCTCGGTTTGGAACTCCCCGCGCTATCATTAGTGATCTCGGTACGCACTTTTGCAATGACCAATTTGCAAAGGTCATGCTTAAGTACGGTGTCACTCACCGTCTTGCTACCGCATATCACCCATAAACTAGTGGGCAAGTGGAAGTCTCCAACTGTGGTTTAAAAAGAATCTTGGAAAGGACCGTAGGCGAGAACCGTGCCTCTTGGTCGGATAAATTAGATGACGCACTATGGGCCTTCTATACCGCTTACAAAACACCCATCGGGTGTACTCCTTACAAGCTCGTGTACGAAAAGGCATGTCATCTACCGATCGAGCTCGAGCACAAAGCCTATTGGGCCTTGAAGCATGCAAACTTTGACCTTGTGACCGCGGGCGATCACCGAAAAGTTTAACTCAATGAATTAAATAAACTTCGTGATCAAGCCTATGAGAACTCTTTGATCTACAAAGAGAAGACAAAGAGGATCCATGACTCTAAGATCAAAAACCGCGTTTTCAACGTCGGTGATTAACTCCTCCTATTTAACTCTCGATTGAAGATTTTCTCGGGCAAGTTGAAATCCCGTTGGTCCGGACCGTTCACCATTGCCCAAGTGTACCCTTATGGCACCGTCGAGTTATCTCAAACCGACGGGCCAAACTTCAAGGTGAACGGTCATAGACTTAAGCACTACTTTGGAGGGGACATACCACATATG
Organism: Tanacetum coccineum; assembly: GCA_026074375.1. NCBI lineage: Eukaryota > Viridiplantae > Streptophyta > Magnoliopsida > Asterales > Asteraceae > Tanacetum > Tanacetum coccineum. The sequence continues at coordinate 29,465 of BQNB010053525.1, forward strand.
GTTGTCCCGGATCTCCAAACCTTTCCTAAGGACCAATGAATTCGGGGAATGGGCCAAGCTAAGTGACCTAAAACAAGCGCTTCATGGGAGGCAACCCATGCTTATCCTAGTAATATTATGTAGTAATGAATAAGTGTTTTTTGTTGTGAGGAGGTGTGCCTCTTTCATTCTCGTTTGCTTGTGTTTTTGTGATGATTGTCCAGGATTGTCCCAGATTTTTAAAGCCTCTCGTGCTCGTGGTTTTGTCCTTCGATCACTCGAGCTTCAAATCCTTAGCTTCATTTGGGAAATCCAATATCCTAATCTAATCGACTAACGTTTATCTTTAAGCATACTTAATAAACGGCTTAGAGTGACGTAGAGACCCTTCTTAAAACATTGAGGACACTGTTTAGTTCTAGTATGGGGGGATCTATCGATTTGATTGTGCTTGTAGTCGTTGTTTTCACGTAATCCCGTTTTTACCACCAAAAATTTTGAAAAAATACCTAAAAAATGAAAAAATATAAAAAATTTCAAAAATAAAATAAGTGTTTTGTCACAATTTTAACTTTCCTGCTGGGTAGAATGAGAATAAATTTTGACTCGATCGAGCGTGTTGAGCTCTAGCTTGTTCCTTAACTTTTAGACTAAGCATTCGCGGATCTTCGCGAAGAACGAAAAATGATAGAGTTAAGTATGAGTTGGATGCTAAACAAGGATTATTTGGAAATCTTAAGAGCTCATGTATGTAATTTGTGGCTTTTTCTCCCATAAGCTCCTAACCGGACTAATAATACGTGCTATTTTTGGAAATTAAACTTAAATCAACAATTTTTGAGATGTAGTCGATAGCAATAATTTTAGTCTTAGTTCAAATTTATACTTAAATTTTCCAAAAAGAAGTATTCTCTATATATCGTAAAAAAATATAATAATGAAAAAATGATGAAAAATGAAAAAAAAAATGATGAGTAATAATAATAATAAACTGTGGGCTGATAAAAGTTTGTTGCATCTTGCCGGCTCACAACCGATGTTACAGCCTTCTAAAGAAAGCCCATAGTAAGAATAATAATCCGAGACCGATAAAAGTTTGCTGCATCTTGCCGGCTCACAACCGATGTTGCAGCCTTCTAAAAGGTCGAGGGTTACGATTGCATCATGGTTATGTTTAATGTTAAGTGTGAATTAATAAATGTAAGGAAAATCTCTTTTTGTTAAATTTAAATATGCTTTTGAACTTAGACTATTTCATTTTAAGTTGTGCTTTTTCTAAATAAGCTATGTGTAAACGGGAAACCTAAGAGTTTTTTAAAACCGATAAGGTTCGTGAGTCCGTATAACTTAGTCTTTTGTGGAGGTGTCTAAGCCTGGTCAGTCTTAGTCCGCAAGGTTGGGATGTACAGAGACGAAGTCGCTACATGGAATGATCTCGCTTCAAACTCATTATTCCAGGTTGACATGAAGCATTATAATTTGCAAAACGTTGGATCCATGGTTGAAAGTCAAATATGACACATTCACCTTATATATATAACTCTAATTGTCGGAGTGAAAAGTTCACTCGTTACTAAATTATGAGTAGTGTTAGCATCTTAACTTATATTTAGAACGGTGATTCTTTTTTCAGCTTGGTTTGAATAAATGAAAAGTCGGGAACGATGTAATTGATTCCCACGAATATCCATTTAACCTCAGCATGCCTCTACCATTTATTGAAGATCAAGGTCGTCAAGTAGTTCCTGCCAGCTACTTCTTCAACAACGACCTTGAATATCTGAAAGGTAGAAGTTTAAGCAGCAAATATACGACTTCTATAACAAAAACCAAGGCTGCTAAGTATGATACTATTGAGGGCATAGAAGACATGGTTCCATCTCTATGGAGTCCAGTGAAGGTAACTTATGACAAATACATTATGTGAGGAATCTCTCATTGGGGTCCAAAAAGACAAAGCTTCTATGGATATGCAAGCAATAGGAAGTCCAAGCATGATGTATTCTCCACTAAAAGAACCATTGCAGTAACTGGTATGTGTTTAATTACACATACCTTTGACTATTAAAACGTGCTTAAATGACCAAAAACGTACCAAAAATACATTGTATTTGCATGTTTTGCATCTATATTGTGCAGGTAACGGATATCTAAGAAAAGGACAAAATCAAAGCCAAAACGGACAAAACCGAGCGAGAACGGAAAGAGCGTGAAAGAAAAGTCAAATCAAAGCCAAAAGTCAAAAAGTCAAAGTCAACCAAAGTCAACCCCGACAAAGTCAAAGTCAAAGTCAAAGGCGGAGCCGATATCGAAGAAATGTTAAATGGGCCCACCCATACCCATCTAATGGGCCAGGCCAGGCCATATAAACATTATGAAGACTTTATAAGCCTTAAAGACTTATAAAAAGCCCAAACCCTCTTTTTATTATAACCGGCCCAAGTCCTAAGCCCAAAACCATAACCCAATCCCACTTAACTTTGTTAGTCCTTATAAGGACTAACGGTGCAAACATCTATCACCTCAAGGACCAAAGATGCGAAGTACAAGGACGTGTACTACAATAGTTATACATACTTTGAAGGGCCATTTTTGCCAATTGCCATTAAACTTTCAAAGTTAAAAAAAGCGCCAATGGTACTGTTTATCTCCCTCAACTCACACACAATGTGTATGTGTCCTTTCTTGCAGTATAACCAGCCAAAACTTCACCACATAATAAAAACCTCATTAATCCTCCCTAACCCACCACACAAACAGCCAAAATCTACCTTGGCAATCCTATAATCCCCTATTCGACAAGGGAACAGGACAAGAAATGGAGGGTTAAGATCAAAGGGCTTGGGCTCCAAGGTGATTTGATGGCCAAGATTGCTTTTGGGACTCACTCACACAAGAAGCACACCTCAGAAGCTCTCACAAAACAAGCACACATCTATGAAGACCTAGAACCTTCATTAACTTATTATAAATAGGACTCGTGTAAGCCCAGATGAGGCACTTAGTTAACCTAGATTTCATTATTCAGCTTATTTTTAGTCAATTTAACTTTCCTTGTAACCCTTTTTAATGTTTAATGAAAATTTAAAGTTTTAAGTTTACAAAAGTTTAAGTTCTAATTCCTGTTTTCATTGTTGGTTAAAAGTCTTTCATAAGCTACTTTAAGTTCTTATTTTAAGCATATAACTAAACTGTTTTCATTAAGTAACCTTAATAGCTTAAGTACTTAAGAAAAATTTACCAAAAACCAAAAAAATCCACTCTCAAATACCACAACTTATTTTTGGATGATAAGCCAGTTATGGAAGGGCTTATGGACAATACTAGCTTGTCTAGAGCTTGTAGATTAGCTTATTTATAAGTTGTTTGCCCTGTTTAAGCAAGGGCTTTGTAAGTTTCATTTTCTTGCATTTTACTGTAGCATTGCTTGTTCTTGCTTATTTCTACTTATTTATGTTTGCTTATGATGTTTAGTGCTTATTATGCTTGTTTTGTAGTTTAGAGATCATTTGTTTAAGTTTTCTTAGAATCTGTCATTATAGCTTATAAACTAGCATAATCTGTTATAGCTTATTTAGGTGCTTATTGGTTGTTGAAATTTGCTTAATGATGTTAGTTTAACTTGTTCAATATCTGGTCTTGGCAATTTGTGGTTTAAATCAACCTTAATCTAGCTTAAAAGTGGTTTTTAATACTTAAAGGGGTGTTTGGTTTAACTGTTTTCATGGGTGAAAATGGGTCAAAATCTTGTTTTACCATTTGAGTCATCTTAGTTGAGCCTGAATTCATAACAAAAGCAAGTTTTTCATAAGTTGTTAAGTGTTAAAACTTAATTTTAAGGTTTTAAAAAGTTGTTGTTTGAAACTGTGGACATTTAGCAAGATTAATCAATTCATAAGGATAGATCTTTGTTAGTCAAGTTTGTGATGTTTTTGTGTTCATTAGAGTCTCTAAACAAGTTATAAACCAAGTCAAAGAGGTCTGCAAGTTTGGTTGTCTTTTTACAAATTCTGTCAAAAATTCACTAAGTGTTAGAAAGTTTAAAAAACAGTTTTTCATTTCCATTTTATGGCTTATCCTTTATTTCAAATTGCTTTTTGATTGTTGATATGTGTTCTTTGAGGTCCACTCTTAATCTGTTTGTAGGTTTTAAGATCATAAGGATCTGTTTGATTGCTTATTTTTAAGCTCAAAAGTAGGATTTTGTAAAAATTGAAAAGATTTTCTAAGTGTTGTAATCTGTGCAATAAGCACTTTTCACTTAGCTTTTTAACTGCTTATTTGAATTTCAAACTCATTTTTCTTTGTTGCTTATTATAGCTTATTGGCCAAGCTTTTTAGTGGTATAGGTCTCAGACCCATAAGGATCCGTTTGAATGCTTAAAAATAAGCTAGAAAAGTGTCCTAGAGGGTGTTTGGTTAGCAAGATTGGCCAAAAAGCTCCTTTGCTTATCTGAGCTTATTTGCTTATTGTTTCTGCTTAAGTTGGGCTTAGTATTGCTTATTAGGTTAGTTTAAATCCATTTTAGCTTATTTCCTTTAGTTTAGAGCTTATTTGAGCTTATTTGCATTTTAGTTTAAAATTTTTAAGTATTATAGCTTTTTAGTGAACCTATCATTCTAGCTTATTTTAGTTGCTTATTTTCGTTCAAATATGCTTATTAGGTGTAGTTAAGTTTCTGTGTTAGCTTATTTCTCCTTTTGGATTGCTTATTAGTGCTTAAATTGCTTAACAGATTAGCATTTAGCCTCTTAGTCTAGTTAAGCAATATGTCACCCTTTTATGCTTATTTCTGTGCTTATTTGTGGCTTAAATAAAAAGTGGTTTTATAAAAGTTGCTTATTTTTAGCTTAGCAAAAAAGTTGTAAAAAAATTTGCAAAACAAAAATGCTTGGGAAGGAGGGAAGCCCTAGGTGAGCCAAGGCTCGAACCCGGGACCTCAACCATCCCTAAACCAAGCATTTTAACACAACACCATCTACCACTAGCGCCATTGGGTCTTTTCCGTTTAGTTTTGCACACATTATTCTTTTATCCACCTTTTTAGTCATTAAGCCTATAAGCTCGCTTTAGCTTTTTAACAGCTTATTTTGATAAGCTCTTTTATCCCTTTTATTTTTCTTAGATCCAGCACTATTCAAGCTACTTTTTGTAATTTTCTTAGATTTTTTATAAATCGTTTAGTATTTTTTATATTTAATTTTTGTTAAAATCGTTTTTAATTCATAATAAATTATAAAAAAGTCAAAAAAATATAATTCTTTTTTTCAAAATTTTCTTTTATCATTTAGGACTTAAGAAAATTAGATTTGCTTTTGTAGGGTTAAAATTGTAGATTTTGATTTTTTAAAGAACGGGATTGAATCCCGTTAACGTTTTTCCTGTTTTTAAGCTCAAATTGCTTTCGTTTTTAGTTTAGTTTTCTTAGTTCTTGCATTTGAGTCAATTAGGACTTATAAAAGTCAAAAATATCATTTTAGGAATTAATTTTGATAAATTAAGGTTTTACGTCACGTTTTTAGGGCTTCCGTTGCGTTTTTAGTTTAAACTTGTGTTGCCTTAATTGTTTTTAGTGTAGGTTGCATTAATTTTCCCGTAGATTTAGAAAACCAATCAAAATCTTTAATTCCATTCAAGCATCAATTATCAACCCGTCAAACGACTTTCCATTGCATTCCTCGTTGGGGATAAACGACCCGGGAATATCATATACTACTTCCGGTTTTCATTGAGATTTTTTAATAATTATCCTTATTATATATTTATAATTATTTATATTTATATATATATTTAAAGGGATAGTTTTCAAAACCTATCAGTAACCCTGTCAAAGTTGTGAAGAAGTATGATTACGGGTATTTAGATAAGATTATTGTTCGAAGAGAAGATCAGCAGCTTTACAAGTTCGTAGAAGGAGACTTCCCAAGACTTAATATGCGCGATATTAAAGACATGCTTCTTCTCTTAGTTCAAAAGAAGCTCTCCAATCTAGAAAGAGATGACATTTTTGACTTAAACGTGGCATTGCGGATGTTTACCAGACGTGTTGTTATTCTTAAGCGGGTGGAAGACCTTCAACTCGAAGTCGAAAGCTGCCAGAAGAAGCTTAAAATCACCAGGCCTGAGACGTTTAGGTCCGACATCACCAAAATGACCCCATACACTACATACAATAATCCACAAGGAGTCATATATCAATACAAGTTCTAAAGAAATAGGTTGATGCGCTCGGATGAACTCTACAAGTTCTGTGACGGCACACTCTCGTATGTTCGATGGGTTCTTCATGATATTGCTTCCAGCTTAGAGATGGATTACTTGCCAAAAAGAAGATGAAGTAAACTAGACAGGAAAAGGTCACGCATCATTATCAAGGCAATCAATCAGTAGCTCTTTGAAAGAAGGTTAATGAGGAATCTGGAGAAGTTTGTTGGAGGAAGAGAACACGGAAATGACTTCAGGCTGCTTGAACGGACAATATGACTTTGTCATATTGTATCCTACTCCATTTCAGGTCAATTTCTCGTATATTATAAATTTGTGAATATGTACATAAGTAGAGTAAGACTAAAATTAGACACATATAGTATTTGAGTGTGAATTTTTAAGAATTTCTTAGTAAATTCAAAAAAATTCAAATTAATGCACTCAAATACCATATTATTCCCTCGTAATTTAAGGAGGGGCATTAAAATGTTCCAATAATAAGCATATTAATAATTGGGCATTTTTTCCCTGAAAGCATTAATATTCCAGTCAATTGATATCCAAAATATCAAAAGATTTGATATTTTTAATAAGGGGAGAAAATATGATTAAAATATATGGCTAAAGATGTGAATTTTAGGACTCATGTGCAAGCTTCTCCCTTCATGTGCTAAACGTTTTTCAGATATCAGTGCACATGTTGAGGGGAAGCATAACAAATGGTTTCAAGGCTGTGAATGATACCAAAAGACCGACCATGTATTTGATTATTTGGAGTTATAAGGTGGTTAGGTATAGGTATTCGTTCCCATGATCCAGCCAAAACTGAAGGGATCTACCCAGGGACATTCCATTAGTTAAAATAGAAAGTCCTTAGGTATGATAAAAAGGAGAAAAAGTGAGAAAATAGAATAGTGCCGACTGAGATGGAGCTAGTACTGGAACAAACCCAACGAGGTTCTAGTCATGAAGTCTCGGTAAGCACTGAAGGGGTTAAAGAATGAAAAAAAAAAGTTAAGATAAAGGGTGAAAAGAAAGAAGCCCTCCTTACACTTAGGCAGAAACCGGGTCAATATATAAACTGTCAAAAACACTAAGCTGTTGTCTGGTATTGAAGACAGTCGTCATGGACCCAGTAACGCAATACACAACCCTCCCTAGCCACTCAAGATCTCTTAAAAGACTCTTGTTTCATTTCTCACGGAAATTACATGCATTTCTATCGACTTTCTCACTCCGAGTTAGTTGGTATGGAAAAGATGGCAGTCTGCTCCAGCCTCCGATTACTAAAACCAAATGTGCACTATTGAGTCTAGAGCCAAAAGAGATCATCCATAAATCTTATTAGGACACTTATTCAAAACATGCTTGCTAATTCACACAATGTGAAAACAAGAAATATATCAAGAGTCCTACGCATTATCCTTGTGATTTTTGCCAGAACATCCTAGTGATACTTAAGTATTCACAGTAAAGATGGAAATCCTGCTTGAGCTAACATTAAACAAGCTCTTGGTAGGTGACTTGTGAGATCTACACGGATCGAACTTGTGATACTGGATATCGATTCGGTCCAGCTTATGAATTGACGATTAAATTTTGAAAAAGATAAAATTGTTGGTGTGTCATAAAAACCGTTCGCATCTTGACACACTGACTGATTTTCTATAACCAATTTCAATCTTATGTCCATGGGAAGCCTCATAAGGGTATCTGGACATAGGAAAGTTGAACACGAATTAACAACTTAATCGGGAAGATAGTAACTTACTGGTTCACTCTTACCGTGTTGTTTGCTTTGAGACGCTCCGGTAATGAGAACGGCTAGTACAGCTGTGAAACCCTGTCAAGGAGATTCTTTAGAATTTTACCTGATAACAGGCAGTATTTATACTGATCAACGGGGAACCGTGGTTATTGCAGCCGTATTCGACGAAGTGACAAAGCCACTTCCGTCCATACATGTTGATTATCGCTAACCCTTTCATGCAGGTAATCCTGATGGTCGCAGCAATTGGATCAAGACAAGCCAAGATTCAATGCCACATGCTCATACTTGACCAAAAAAAGTAAAGATATCGTGAAAGCTCAAGTACATGTTTCAAGACTTTCGCTACTCTGATACCGTACGTCTTTCTTGAAGTGACGAAGTATTAAAGTCAAAGAATTTCAAAGAAGTTTATGTCACTCTGATGCCGAACGTCTTTCTCAAAGTGATAAAGTGTTATAGTTAAAGAATTTCAAGAAAGATGTCTTATTCAAGCTTTCAAGACTCGGGGGATTGCTTGTTCTCTAGGAGAATAATGAGGTAGGTTCGAATTGTATGTTACTAAAGTTTAAAGGTTGAGGGAAGAGTATTTTTGTGTTTTTATATTTTATAAAAGCAAATTAAAATTTCAAGTTTTGAAGGAAGGGTTTTAATTGATCTACTATCTACTCCTAAATGCAAGAAATGTAAATTGGTAGGAAACTCGTATAGGTAAACAAACATGCTCACTTAATCATGCATTACTCCGTAGTTGCTCTATCTAACTTATTGCCCGTCACCCTTGTTAGTGTGATGTGTAAGTATTCCCCTCATTCAGCAGCTACTTGGTCAAGCTCGCATTCTACGTGACAACCTAGTCGGACATTACCTGTCAAGCACGCTCCCTCCCAATTGTGAATCATGCGCAATAAATACTTAAGAAGGAATCTACCCAAACTCAACTAGTTATGAAGAACTAACTGTAGGTTTCATCTAACCTAATTATGTTTCCCTATACGTCTATGCTAATGTAATATCTTATAGCTAGTTTTCTAGAGCCTAACGCGCACACCACTAACAAGTAGCAATAAAATCAAAGATTACAAACTAGGTTTTATACAATCATAAGCAAACACTAATTAATTTAGGCTACCATGTTAATAAAAAGCGAAGAACAACATATAATCAGACAACACATAGACATATTAAATGATTAAATGGATAAAGAGACTTCACTTCAATTAAACATGTGAGGATGTGAGTACAAGAGGGTTAAAAAACCCTAAAAATCATCCAAAGTGACTGCACTAAAAGTTCTCCCAAGTTTCCATACGAATTATGAGAATAAAGTTTCCACACTTTCTGTTTCTAACAATCTCCCCTAAAGGGTGATCATTGAGATCTCTCTTTATGAACTTGATCTTTGATCTTTAATGCTTGTTGTCTTGAGTCTTGTTGTGTAATAGTGGTCTCGTTGCAATCATGCTCTTGTGATCTTGATCTTTATCTTTGATTTTCCTTCGTCTTTGCCTTTGAGATCTTTTCATATCAACATTCTTTTCCGTGAATCCATCTTGATTTGTCTTTTGAAGCTTCTGACTAACATACTCATACTTTTCTTGATTAGCTAACAATATTCCTCATGTAGAACTTTTGTCTTGATCATAAGCTTGATGATTTGAGGAAGTTCTTTGATTATCAAAGTTGCGGAAGTGTATCTTTGATCTTTGAGTATGAGTTATGAAGGTATGGATATGTCGATGTACTTGCTTGTGAAAGGTAGAGATGTTGTTGTTAAAGATAAATGCAGCAATATAAGAGAGTAACAATCTCCCTTATCAAGCTTGTGAAATCGTATGAGATCTTGGTAATCTAACTTTTCACTTGAGTAAATCAAGGAAATGTTGCTTGTATTTTTCAAAAACAAATTCGAAGAAACACTTCACTCCTAGATCACATAGTAACTAGTTAACACTAATTTGAATCATTAAGCAATCATTTTCAAATTAGTGACCTACGTTCAGTGTTGTTTGACATTGACACTGGTAGGATTTCCATTTGTCATTGTGAAATACTAAAAAGTGCCACTCTGAATATTCTGGCAAGATCTGATGATTTTGCAAAGGACTCTCATTATAACGTGTGTTTTTTTATTGTGACCAACAAGTATATATTTCATTTTGTGTACTATTTAAGATCTATGATTTGATCTCATTTGGATCTAGACTCAGTAAGTGCGTTTTGGTTTTAGTGATCGAAGGCTAGAGCATACTGCCACTTTTTCAATATCAACATTCTCAGAGTGAGAAGTCGATAGATAATGTGTTTAATCTTCATGAGAATTGAAACAATATTCTTTTGAGAGAAACTTGAGTGGCTAGGAAGGGTTGTGGATTTCATCACTGGGTCCATGACGTCTTTCTTTAATACCAAATATCATCTTTGTGATATTCGATAGATTATGTATTGACCCGGTTTTTGCCTAAGTGTATAGAGGGCTTCTTTCTTTTCACGCTTTACATAACTTTTCTTTTTCATTCTTCAACCCCTTCAATGTCTACCAAGACGTCATTA
>BQNB010053526.1:3120-39972 GCA_026074375.1 Tanacetum coccineum
GTTCATTGCTGTGGTCTTGAATTCTGAGTTCTGAACGGTTATGATCAGAAGTCATTTGATAAAGAACGAGGCCTGAACTGATGTGTTCAAACGTCATTTAAACATTGAAGAACGGGGCCTGAAGTGTTATTTTCAGCAGACACCATTCTTATGAAGACCGAGGCTTGATCTGCTGTGATCAAACGTCTTTTTAACATTGATGACCGAGGCTTGAACTGCTATGTTCAAACGTCATTGACATGAAGACCGAGGCTTGATCTGATGCGATCAAACGTCTTTTAAACATTGATGACCGAGGCTTGAACTGCTATGTTCAAACGTCATTTGAACATTGATGACCGAGGCTTGAACTGCTGTGTTCAAACGTCATTTGAACATTGAGGAACGGGGCCTGAAGTGTTATTTTCAGCAGACACCATTTGACATTGACGACCGAGGCTTGAACTGCTATGTTCAAACGTCATCTGATGAAGAATTTCATCTTTTGTGAAACCATTCTGGCACTGGTTTCTTAGATATCAAAAATTTCAGCAACCACACTCTGAGATTTTCCTGCTTTTCATTGTATAGTGCATCTGCAGTTATGTCAATTCGTTGTTGTTTTTGACCATTGAATGACGTACCTGCACTTAAACCCAGAGTTTGTTTGCATGCCTGAATATGAGGGATATCTACTATTGAACCATGTGTGGGTTCACTGTCAACCTTGCCCGTGCAAGAGTTGAGTAGCTTTCCAGTTGGAACCCACCTAAGACAAACAGTCTTGAGAATTCTACCCGTTGGTTGCCACCTAAGACAAGATCTAGGAGTCCTGGTTTTCTCAGGGACAGTGGTAGTCTTTTTGTGTGAAAACCTATGTCCTTTGTGGATCTGTCTTTCTGGTTTCTTAGATTCACTTGTCTTTTCAACGGGCACATATCTCTTTGTTGTGTTATGGGATTTTGCGTCCTTAATCTGTGCAGAAGCACGAGGATTTAACTTTGAGAGGTATTCTAAGACGCATTCATCATGATTTGCACTGTAAAGGCACTTTTTGCATGTAGGACATTGCAAGTCATTGAACTTCAAGAAAGGCTTTTGTTTCCTATGTTCTCCTAAGTGAACATCTTTGTTTGAAACCCGACTACTCATTGATGCTTGCCAATTCCTAGGTTTTGGTTTGCAACCATTAGCAGTGTTGGGTAATCTAGTAGGATCAATCATACTAGGTTTTCCATTCACTTCTTTGTCTTTCTGGAGTTGTGCACTTTTCTTAGCTTTCTCTAGGTAGTAGTTATGAACCATGTCATTTGAGCCTACTTTTTCCCTTGGTGACTGATGTGACACATGCTTTGGGTAATTCCTAGAGGGCCATGTGACAATCACATTGGTGTTTTCGAACTGCTTGTTTTTCTATTGAGGCAAATTCTGTAAGAGTGACTCTGTTTAACAAACCGTCGACACATTAGTTTTATAACCGGCTGTTTTGTTTGAATACTTCTATTTCAGGGAATTTGAAAAAGGAGTCGGTTTTCTAAAACTGATGGTTTTGTGTTCGTTGAGCATTTGGTTGCTTCGAACAAAGATGGTTTATTAAAACTGTGTTTCACCAGACTTTCCCTTGCAGTTCTCGATGAGTTCTTTAACATCACTTATGGCTATGTTCCTTGTTCTTGCATTAGACGCTTTCAAAATCTTGTATTTCATGATATTTCCACGTTCACGTTCTTTTCGAATACATTAGAATCTCGTTTTCTTGCAAACTGAGTTGTTTTCATTTGTTCTTTACATGTGTGTAAAGCATGTTCACAGAGAAATCGTGTGTTTTTCAAGTTTAGGAAATTTTTTTTTAACAATATCAATTATGAACTTCTTTGTTAACAATTCAGTTTGTTTCGAAAGCTTTTGTGCAAGACATTCACATTCCTTTGACTTTTATGAAGATATAAGCATTGCCAAATTAAGTTTTAGCATTTAAATCAGACAGAGAATACAAATACAAACATGTAACATCTTTAGACACACACTCTTCGAGAAGTAAATCATAAATGTTTGAAAAATCAGCCTTTTCAGATTCGAGTTCGTCAATCTCCTTTTCAAGGGATTTAAGTACTTAAATCGTCATGCATTTCTTCTTTTTAGTTCATGAACAAACAATGACTGGTCCAGTTTTGTTTTGTCTGAAAGAGGCATTATAAGGTTTTTTTGTTCTAAACCTTCATACTCTTAGCAGTTGGGTTAGGAAATGCACTATTAGTATGATTAGACCAAGTTTGTTGACAAATTGTTCTAAAATGATTGAAGTTGTTTGTCATTTCGTTATAAACTTGTCTACTTTTACTAATGGATTAGAAATCGGGTTAGAAGGGACACGTTTTTAGAATGTTTGGTTTTGTTCTGTTAAACGTTTTTTACCTATTGGTCTTCCTAACTTCTTTAGCGCGTTCCAACTGATCAAGATAGGTTTTGTATGGTGGTTTGAAAGTTTCATAAAGACTGTTTTGATATGTGTAATCATATGGTTTCACTTTGTCTTTATCCAATTTTGATTACTCTCCTTTTTCAAGAGTCACATGTTCTTCCCATTAGGGCAAAATCTGTTTGATGGATCAGAGTATCACTTGGAATCTCATACAATGGAGGCTTTTCAGATATGAGCTATTTGAGGTACTTTGGACTAGCAAGGTTGATATTACCATTATACGTTCGCATTTTGTGCTAAACATGTGAATGGTCAGAATTGACTGATTGCGTTTATAAAGAATTTCATTTAAAAGCTTTATTTGTTTTGTCCATTTCAATCATCGTGTCAAATGTCTTTCTCCTTCCATTAACTCTTTAAATCGCAAATACCTTACTTTTCTCTTTGAGTTGACCTTTAAATTGTGACTAGTTAACAGACTCTTTATTTACTAGCTCATCGTGTTTTGATTGGACACACTGTTTGTTTCACAGGCTTTTTAGTTTTCAAACCTTCTTTATTTCTAATGTCTTTTTTGCGCTACGGTCCTAGAGTTTCATTTAACTTTGTTTGAAGTATTTTATAATCACTCGTTCGGTCATTAAGGGCCGTGTACTTCTCAAGCTCAGTCTGTTTGGTCTGAAGTGCAATCAGACAACTATCCCGACTGCTAGTAGCCTCACACGATGAGCCTCCCTCTAGTCTCAGTCAAGGTTGTTTTGCACTCCTTCAGTTCTTGAGTCAATGATGCGTTTGCTTTCTTTAATTTCTTTAAAAATCGTTTTGTTTTCCTCAGTATCAAGAGTTAAATTTGCAATTAAATTAGCAGCGCAGCCACGCTCATTAGAACATTCCGCAGCATGTTTCTCAGAACGTTGTCTTTCATTAGCAAAAACACTTTCTTTTCTTCAATGTTTTGTACCTGTTACAAGGGTCGTTTCAGTAGAACTTGATTTGCAGGTAAGATTCTGAATTTTTGCATGATATACCAATAATGTGCCTTCCTATTACTTCGATATTTATCTCTTACTTTGATACATTCACACTGCTTGTTTCATCTCTGAACTTGTAACCATGATTGAACCTCTTGAACCTTGCACTGTTGAATCTGCATCTGTCTTTCACATCAACTTTTTTCAACGTCATCTTAAGCTCTTTGCTCATGACTTGCTATTTTATTATACATTGCTCAATGGATTCATGTTCTGGATGTTTTGTTTCTTGAATGTTTGAGCTGTCATTTAGTGTGATCTCTGAAGATTTCTCTTAACTTCTCGTCTGATGAAAAGTCTTGAATAATATCGACCAGCTTATTACAAGTCAGAGTTATTGATCCTTTCATACGTACTTTGATCACATCTTAGAGCGGATTTGGAATTCCATCTTTTGTGAGTGTTTCTGCATTGAGAAAGTGTTTTCTGACGTTATTCATGTGTTGAGATAACTGAAAACTTGAAGGTTCAGTCCACTATCACCGGAGAGTTATGCAAAGCTTGTTGATACAATATACACTCTATTTTTCGAAGACAGTTGAGTGTTCGATTAAAGTGCATTTATTTGTTCAAGAGTTATCTTTCGAAAATCTTGCTTGCATATGCAGTTTCTGTATCTCTGGTCTTTAAAATGATACCCGAATGATGAAGTAACTTTGTTTCCATTTTAACGTGAATTATGAAGTGTGAAATTTGTTGGATCTTAAGTGGATGTGATGTGATTGAAGTTGTGGTTTGTATGCAATTCACGTTCACGGGATTTACACGTATATGATTAAAAAGATAATTGAATTAACGAGATTTTACAAATTCAATGGAAAAACCGTGAATGATTTGATTCGGGAATCATGGCCAATGATATTTATTGTATAAAAACAGATAAATTTCTGGCTAGGGTTACAACAGATTGTTTAAATAGGCTCACCAATCTGAAACGGGCCAAAAAATACCGATGGGCTGTGAGCTAGAACAAAAACAAGTGTAACACAAATTCTAAAAAACTGAAAAATGTCAATAAATCATAGTAAACGATGGTTTTGGGCTTCGAAAAATCCTTAACCAGCTAAAGGGTGGATACAGCGTAATCCGTCATGTTTTTCTCTTCGATTTGAGAGGTCACGGGCCTGAAACGGACTTACGGATCAAAAGTTATGGCTGCTTTACTGAAACCTTGTTTCACACAAGATTTCTTTAGACAAACGCAATGCGCTATCTTTAAACAAAACGCAAGTGACTTTTGAATCAAAACGCAATGGAACTTCTATACAAAACGAAGTGGTTGAGATTTGGTCAAAACGCAATGGTCAAAACGCAATGGTCAAAACGCAATGATCAAAACGCAATGGTCAAAACACAATGGTCAAAACGCAGTTGTCAAAACGCAGTCAATATAATATTCAAAAAATTATTACAAAATGCAACCATTTAAAAAATTTTGAAATAGGGTTTTGATATTTATATTTTAACAATTTCTTCTAACCAAAACGCAATGATTGCGTTTTGTAACTGTTTAATAAAAAAAACAAACGCAACAAGAAGAAAATCAAAACGAAACAAAAAGAGAAAATTCAAAAAGCAACAAGAAAAATTCAAAAGCAACAAGAACTTTCTCCAGTTTGTCAAAAGCACCCTAGCAAAATATGATTTTTTTCACCAAAAAATGTCTTATAATCACCTTTCTTTACTTTTTAACTTGATTTTACTTGCACATTAGTACCTTATGCCTAGAGCATGCATTATATAACATAAACATTCCCACATCTAAGCACAAAAAAAACTTTATATAAAAAATTTAAATAATCAATTAAATACACTAATTATTATCTAGTTTGAACCACACAAATCCACACTACTCAATTAAGCAATTTACTTAACCTAAAAAATTACACAACATACAAAAACTAACACTAAAACTAAAATACAATCTCAATATATATAATAAAACCCCAATAAAAAAAAAAAAACAAATAATATTCCCCCCCCCCCCCCCCCCCCCCCCCCCCTTTACCCCCCCCAACCCCCCCCCCCCCCCCCCCCCCCCCCCCCCCCCCCCCCCCCCCCCCCCCCCCCCCCCCCCCCCTTTTTTTCTCCTTCTAGAGAGAGAAACTAGAGGAGGGAATGAGAGAAAAGAGAAAATGATATTTTTAGATATTTGAACACTTGCTTTTCCAAGTGGAAAAGTTCCTTATATACCCCGCACTTAAAAGTGATCGCGCGGGATATTTAACTAGGACCCGGGCTCGGGTTTTGCTTGGGATTAAACCCGAAACATATACAATATTAGATTAACTATCGAGCCTGATTCCCAATATTATCCTATTACAACATTAACTAATTAAAGACCGAATCTCTATCGTAGAGTGATCGAACTTCCTTGTTCGACTCAATAAATTGAGGCTAACATAATCAAAAAGGAGGTCCTAAAACTCCTTGATGCCGGAATGATTTACCCGATCTCCGACAACCCATGGGTTAGTCCAGTGCATTGTGTTCCAAAGAAAGGTGGTATAACCGTTGTTGCTAATGAAGAGAATGAATTAATTCCAACACGTTTAGTTACCGGGTGGAGAGTTTGTATCGACTATAGGAAATTAAATGAACCGACTCGAAAAGATGATTTTCCATTGCCGTTTATGGATCAAATGTTAGAAAGATTAGCCGGAAATGAGTTTTATTGTTTTCTAGATAGATTTTTGGGGTATTTTCAAATACTGATAGATTCCCAGGACCAAGAGAAAACTACTTTCACATGCCCGTATGGAACTTTCGCGTACAGTCGCATGCCATTTGGCTTGTGTAATGCTCCCAGTACTTTCCAACGGTGTATGATGGCCATATTCCATGATATGATCGAAAAGACTATGGAAGTATTTATGGATGATTTCTTGGTTTTGGGGGATAGTTTTGATTCGTACCTCTCCAATTTAGAAAAGATGCAGAAAAGGTGTGAAGACACAAATTTAGGTCTTAATTGGGAGAAGTGTCACTTTATGTGTAGAGAATGAATTATGTTAGGACATAAAATTTTGAAGTCGGGAATTAAGGTCGATCGTGCTAAAGTCGATGTTATCGCTAAGCTCCCTCACCCGACTACCATAAAAGGTGTTAGGAGTTTCCTAGGTCATGCGGGTTTTTATTGACGTTTAATCCAAGACTTTTCAAAAATTGCTAGACCGATGACTCACCTTCTTAAGAAGGAAACACTGTTTGTGTTTTCTAAAGATTGTATTGATGCTTTTGAGACTCTTAAAAAGAATCTTACGGAAGCTCCGATCTTAGTTGTCCCAGTTTGGAACCTACCTTTCGAACTTATATGTGATGCAAGTGATTTCGCGATTGGTGCGGTTTTAGGACAACGAAAGATGAAACATTTTCAGCCTATACATTATGCTAGTATGACAATGACCGAAGCTCAAATTCATTACACTACGACGGAGAAAGAAATGCTTGCCGTAGTGTATGCTTTTGAAAAGTTTTGGCCATATCTTGTCTTATCTAAAAGCATAGTGTATGCGGATCACTCTGCTTTAAAATACCTTATGAATAAACAAGATGCTAAGCCGAGGTTGCTCCGGTAGGTTCTTCTCCTACAAGAATTTAATATCACCATCCGTGATAAAAAAAAGGAAGTGAGAACCTCGCGGCCGATCATTTATCTAGACTTGAGAATCCTCACAAGGATGTGTTAGAAAATAAAGACATAAATGAAAATTTTCCTTTAGAGACTCTTGGTGTAATATCTAGTGGAAGTACCTCATGGTTTGCGGGAATATACAAAAATTTACCATGCACGGGAATTTTATTCATCAAGGATGACGATTACAAACAGAAGAGTTTTTCAAGGACGGTAAACATTATTTCTGGGAAGATCCCTATCTTTTTTGTTTTTTTATGGATCAAATCATTCGAAGGTGTGTGCATGGGAAAGAAGCTAATGATATCCTCAAAGCTTGTCATGAGGGACCCACCAGGGGCCATTATAGTGCCAATCTCACTGCTCGAAAAGTATTTGATGCCGGTTTCTTTTGGCCGACCATATATCGAGATGCCCATACTATGATCAAATCTTGTGATACGTGTCAAAGAAAAGGCAAAATTTCACAACGAGATGAGATGCCTTAAAACGCTATTCAAGTTTATGAAATCTTCGATGTATGAGGTATCGATTTTATGGGACCATTTCCGTCTTCACGTGGAAACAAATACATCCTCGTAGCCATTGATTATCTTTCGAAGTGGGTGGAAGGTGGGGCATCGATTTCATGGGGTCGTTCCCGTCTTCACGAGGGAACAAATATATACTCGTGGCGGTCGACTATTTGTCAAAATGGGTTGAAGCGAAAGCGCTCCCCACCAACGACGCCCGAGTTGTTTGCAAATTTCTTAAATCTCTCTTCGCCCGATTCGGTGCCCCTCGTGCTATCATAAGTGATCGCGGAACCCATTTTTGCAATGACCAGTTTGCAAAGATCATGCTTAAATACGGAGTTACTCACCGTCTCTCCACCACGTATCACCCAAAAACAAGTGGGCAAGTTGAGGTATCCAATCGTGGCTTGAAACGAATTCTTGAAAGGTCTGTGGGCGAGAACCGTGCATCTTGGTCGGATAAACTAGATGATGCACTATGGGCCTTCCATACAGCTTACAAAACACCCATCGAGTGTACTTCATACAAGCTCGTGTACGGAAAGGCATGTCATCTACCGATCGAGCTCGAGCAAAAAGCCTACTAGGCCTTGAAGCATGCAAACTTTGACCTTGAGACCGCGGGTGATCACCGTAAAGTTCAACTCAATGAACTAAATGAACTTCGTGATCATGCCTATGAGAACTCTTAAATCTATAAAGAGAAAACAAAGAGGATCCATGACTCCAAGATCAAAAACCGCGTTTTCAACGTCGATGATCAAGTCCTCCTCTTTAACTCTAGATTGAAGATGTTCTCGGGCAAGTTAAATTCCCGTTGGTCCGGACCGTTCACCATTGCCCATGTTTTTCCATATGGCACCGTTGAGTTATCTCAAAACTCCAGGCCAAATTTCAAGGTGAACGGTCATAGAATTAAGCACTACTTTGAAGGGGACGTACCACAAATGGTTGTCCCGGATCTCCAAACCTTCCCCAAGGATAAATGAATTTGGAGATTGGGTCAAGCTTAGTGACCCTAAACAAGCGCTTCATGGGAGGCACCCCATGCTTATCATAGTTATATTATGTAGTAATGAATAAGTGTTTTTTTGTTGTGAAAGGTGTGCCTCTTTCCATTCTCGTTTGCTTGTGTTTTTGTGATTGTCCAGGATTGTCTTGGATTTTTGAAGCCTCTCGTGCTCGTGGTTTTGTCCTTCGATCACAAGAGCTTCAAATCCTCAGCTTCATTTGGGAAATCCAATATCCTAATCTTATCGACTAAACGTTTATCTTTAAGCATACTTAATAAACGGCTTAGGATTTACGTGGAGACCCTTCTAAAAACATTGAGGACAATGTTTAATTCTAGTATGGGGAGATCTATCGATTTGATTGTGCTTGCAGCCATTTTTTTCACGTAATCTCGTTTTTACCACTAAACTTTTAAAAAATGAAAATCTTAAAATTTTCAAAAATAAAATAAGTGTTTTGTCACAATTTTAACTTTCCTGCTGGGTAGAATAAGAATAAATTTTGACCCGATCGAGCGTGTTGAGCTCTAGCTTGTTCCTTAACGTTTAGGCTAAGCGTTCGCGGAAATTCGCGAAGAACGAAAAATGATAGAGTTAAGTATGAGTTGGATGCTAAACAAGGATTATTTGGAAATCTTAAGAGCTCATGTATGTAATTTGTGGCTTTTTCTCCCATAAGCTCTTAACCGGACTAATCATACGTGCTATTTTTGGAGATTAAACTTAAATCAACAATTTTTTATGTGGTTAATAGCAAAAATTTTAGTCTTAGTTCAAACTTATACTTGAATTTTTCAAAAAGAAGTCTTCTCTATATAAAGTAAAAAAATATATATATATAATTATGAAAAATGATGAAAAATAAACAAATATAATAAATATAAACTGTGGGCTGATAAAAGTTTGATGTATCTTGTCGGCTCATAACCGATGTTGCAGCCTTCTAAAGAAAGCCCATAGTAAGAATAAAAATCCAAAACTGATAAAAGTTTGCTGCATCTTGCCGGCTCACAACCGATGTTGCAGCCTTCTAAAGAAAGCCCATAGTAAGAATAAAAATCCAAAACTGATAAAAGTTTGCTGCATCTTGCCGGCTCACAACCGATGTTGCAGCCTTCTAAAAGGTCGAGGGTTACAAATATATCATGGTTATGTTTAATATTAAGTTTGAACGGGAAACCTGGAGAGTTTTTTAAACTTAAGGTCTGTGGTCCCGATACTATCTATGTAGGGAGTCAAAAAGCTGGGTAACTTAGCCGCAGGGTGGGAATGTGCGAGCGAAAGTCGCTACATGGGATGATCTCGCCTTCAAACTCATTATTATCGGGTGCAACGTGAAACATAGAATTTTGCAAAATGTTGATCCATGGTTAAAATTCAAAATAGCACATTCACCTAAGATATAATAATTGTCGGGAGTGAAAAGTTCACAAATTGCAAATATGAGTAGTTTTAGCATCTTAACTGATATTTAACTGTGATTTCGTTTTAAGCTTGGTTTGGAGCGAGTGAAAAGTCAGGGACGATAAATCTATCCTTTTTGGGCCATTCTCGGATCGAAATGCATCTTGTTTTATGATCCCTAACGGTTATAGAAATAACGAAAGTCGGAATATTCTATGTAGTTGTTAAAAAAAATGGAAAAAGTTTTGAAAAATGGGAAAGTGGGGTGTTTTAAAGCTTGTGATCTCTTAACTCTCCCCACAAAAGTCTTTGCTACTTTTCAAAGATTCAATTTGGGTAAGTTTTGAGGTATTTGGTTTTAGAGCATATAATATTGCGTGAGGACACGGCAATCACTTAGTTTGGGTAATTTTGATATGTGAGAAATCACATATCCTTTTTATATCAAAAATGACCCTTAAATGATTAAATTGTGCAAATTATGCTTGTATATTGCTTGTTTTGTCATTTGTGATGTGTAGGTACGGATTTTGCAAAAATCACAAGAAAACGGTCAAAACCGGACAAACACGAACACGGGAACGGATAGAGTGCACAAGAGCCGGAGTGAAAGTTTTCTAGCAAAGGATTAAAACAAAGTCAACCTTGGTCTCAACAATGGTAACCCACAAAAGACTATAGAATTACACCTTGAAAAATTCTTATTTTATTTTTTCTCTACCAAAAATAACCTAAATGTTAAACCAAATTTCACTAAAAGCCCTAAACCCTGACACCGTTAGTCCTTTTATTATAAAAGAACTAACGGTCGTTATCCTTTTTATCCTTTAACCAAAACCCTTTTAACCGAGCCCAAATAAACCAAATAGCCCAAACCCTTTATACCTTAGCCCAGGTCAACCCCCTTTACCTCGGGTCAAACAAAAAAAATGTTATAAAAAGAAAAAGGGCCCGAATGGGTGTTACTATTAACCCATCGTCCCAATTCAACCCTGTGTAAAAATTTATGGGTAAAAACCCACGCTCTCTCAATTAAGCTACGTGGCTCTAACATTCCAAGTACAACGCTCCAAGTCAGCAGGAAATATGTCATCAAAGCCCTATGATTGGCTAGCTCTGCCAAAGGAATTATACGTGGGTCTCAAAAGTAACACACTCACTTATGGGATAAATTTATACTAAAAAAGCCAAAAGGAAGCGCACAAAAGCTCTGACACACGGATTGCCACGCTGGCACAATCCGTTCAATTTTGTGCTTTTAATTTTGATCCTACGACTAAAAAGGAGCAACCAATGATTAGAGAGAAGGAAAGGTTGAGATCAAGCAAAAGGGGATCGTGTAAAGGGTCCTAGAAGCTTCTTTCTCCTGCTATAAATAAGAGGCAATCCTCACTCACAAAAGATATCTAGGAGTAGTGTAAAAAAATAGTTTTAGCTTATTGTAATTTTCTAGCTTATTGTCATTTAAGTCTTTGTAATCTTCATTTAAAAGCCTTGTAATCTGTTTTCATTAATAAAATTTGTAGTTCACTTTTGATCTTGTGTTGAATTCTACTTTACTTAATAAGTAATTTGGTTTAATAAGCTCTTAATTGATCAAATAGTTTTTAATAATCAGTCTTAATCTCTACATAAGCAAGCTACATTCTCATTTAAGCTCCTAAAGCTTAAATGAGTTTAAGTAATACTCAAATCCACTCCAATCTTACCACAGCTTATTAATGGAAGGGAAGTCAGTAATGGAAGGACTTCCAGGACCTCACTAGCTTATCTATGATAAGCTAGAGCTTGTTGATAGCTCATAAGAGCATTTGATAAGCCTTGTTTAGAGCAAAGGCTATTGTACGTTCTCAAATTCCTTTTTATAGCTTAATTTTGAATTTCAGCTTATCAATGCTTATTTCTTGCTTATTGTTGTTTAGGTAGCTTATTTGTGCTTATTATAGTTGATTTATGCTTATTGTGTTTAATTTGTAGTTTAAAATCTTTAGTTTTCATAATCAGTCTTAAAACAGTGAGAAAAACAAAAAATATTAGCATAGTCTTGAAGCTTATTAATTCTGCTTATTTAGTTGGTTAAAACTGTTAATTAGATCTATATTTAGCTTTAACTATCTGGTATAAGGATTAAATAGCTTTTATATCTAAAAATTTATAAGTGGAAAATGAATGGTTTAATAGTTTTTAAAGGGGTGTTTGGCACAAGGCAGCACTAACCTAAGTTAGTACTGCCAAAGGTCATTAAACCTTTTGGACTGTTTTTAAACTTGATTTTTGAGTTTATAAGTTTGGATTTTAAGAATTTATTAGGATAAATCAAGTTTAATTCAAATTTGTTAGTAGTAATTAGAAACTGTTAACATAATTCAAATTAGTTTGCAATTTAAGCTCTTGTTTCATTAGCTTTTTAACTCTAATGTATTTGCTTGTTATTTTGGTATCTTATAAAATGCTAGAAGCAAAACGTAAGCCTGCATTTGTAGTTTATTGTTTTGGTTCCATTCTGTCCTGAAACTGCATCGATAGGGATTTGCCTAGAAGATTTTCATGCTTATTATCAGAGGGTCAATTTTTAGGGATTGGTTTTGATTTTTAGCTCACACAAGTAGTTTATAGGTAAGGTTTTAATATCTTTTCAGTCTCTATTTTGTCCTTATAAAAAAGTTAATTTGAGTATCTATTTTTAGCCTTAAAATTCAGCATTTTCCATTTTCAAAACTAAAAATAAAACTCAGTTCCTATTGATTGTTTAAGCCTTTTTCAGCTATCTTTTTCTTTTAGCAATTGGTTTTCAAAATACTTTTCAAATGTAGTTTTATGTAGCTTATAGGTCATAGTTTAAGTAGGTATAAGTTAGATTGCTATAAGGATCCATTTGCATAGTTAAAAATAAGCCCAAAGTAGCTAAGTTGTCTATTTGGTTTTTAGTTTTTAACTAAGTGCTTATTTGAGATTTTTAGCTTATTGCATTAAGTTTTTGTTTAATTTTTGTCTTAACTAGCTTATTAGGTTAGTAATAAGTAGTTTGTAGCTTATTTAGTCCAGGATTCAGCTTATTCTAGCTTTTCATAAAAAAAACAAAAATATCAAATATAGCCTAAGTAGCTTTTTCAATGAGCTTTTTCTCTGCTTAATTGAGTTTCAAAATGTCTTTTGTTTGCTTTTTCAAATAGTTTTTTGGTCAAGGTTTAAGCGTTGGTGGTCTCTTTATGTACATGCCCACATCAACTATAAGCATGTAGAGTATGTCTTTTGGGTCTGTCAGTTGTTTTCTGTGTACATGTGTGTTTGCGTTGCTCTATGTTGAGCTTATTCCCATAAGGTTCCATTAGAGTGCTTAAAATTAAGCTCTAAGTTAGCCATTTGGCCTGTTTGGTATGCAGTTTTTTTATAAATGCTTATTTGAAATCCTTAGCTTATGGCTTGCTTATTTCTAGTTAAATTTAGCTTATTAGGTTAGTTTTAGTCTAATAATAGCTTATTCGGTCCTTGTTTTAGCTTATTTTAGTTTTTAGCTTATTTTAGTTTTGTAAAGAGTAAAAAAAAGTGTTAAGTACTTTTCTGTTGTTTTTTTAAGCTCATTTAATGGCTTATTGATTAGCTTTTAGAAAAGTTGTTTTCATAAAAATAGCTTATTATAAGCTGTTTTACAACTTTGCTTTTTAAAGTTTTTGCAAAAAAAAGGGAAGAGGGGAAATCGTGGGTGGGCAAGGCTCGGAAAACCCTACGCCTCTACCTTCTCACTTTTACTAACACAAATACACAACACACACTCAACCAACGTGCCCTGGGACTTTTTCAGTTTTACTTTGCAAAATTTATTCTTTATAGTAGTTTTAGGTCATTTAGCTTATTAGCTGTTTTTGGCTTATTTCTCTACTTATTCGATAAGCTGTTTTCACAAGCTTATTTTTCCTAGATTCCTCACTTTTCAAGCTACTTTTCATGATTTTTCCAGTTTTTTTATAAATAGTTTAGTATTTTTAAACATTTAATTTCATTTAAATCGTTTTTAATTCATAAAAAATTTAAAAAAGTCAAAAAATTATAATTCTTTTTAAAAAAATTTCTTTTAACATTTAGGACCTAGGAAAATTGGATTTGCTTTCGTAGGGTTAAAATTGCAAAATTTTGATTTTTAAAGAACGAGATTGAATCCCGTTCACGTTTTTAGAGTTTTTAAGCCCTTATCACCTTTGTTTTTGGTCTAGTTTTTTTTGTCCTGGCTTTTTAGTTAACTAAGACTTATAAAAATCAAAAAGATCATTTTAGGACTTAATTTTGTTAATTTAGGGTTTTTAGGTCCCGTTTTGCGTTTTTAGTTAAAATTTGTCTTCCCTTAATTGTTTTTAAGTTTTGCCTTAATTTTCCCGTAGTTTTAGAAAATCATAATCTTGTTCCATTCAAGCATCGATTCTCAAAACGACTCTCGGCTTTCTATATGTATTCCCTTATTTCGTTCGGGCGGGATAACGATAAGAAAATCATACTCCGGTTTACCTCATAACTGTGATTTTTTATTCTTTATCCCTTATATTATATAATTCATATAAGTATTAATGATATTTACTATTATTTATATATTTTAAAAGGTATTTGAAACATAAATTGATCAACAGCCCTTTGAGAACCTACACGAATTTGCAAAGAGTTGTGGTGCTTTTAGGAGTGATAATGGTATGGAAAATTCATCCATTGGGTTTACAAGGGGGACGGGTGAGTTTCCTTGTGGGAAAACTAGAAGGGGGGTATTGAATAGTTTACCGCTTTTTAATTTAAGGTTTTAAAGTGTTTATAAAAATTCTAGATTCGACTTTGTGTGAATTCAACACTCGCACAATATGAACAATATACTTATCTAACATTTAAATAGGATAGTATGAGAAATTAATGTAAGACAAGAGATAAGAGTAAGAACATCAAAACCACAACGCTTAGAGGATTTTCTAGTGGTTCTGTAACGAAAGACCTCTTTGCGCCGGTACTCAACTCTCGAGCACACTAACTCGAGAGTTTTCTTCTCTATGTCAACAGGGCTCCTTTATGCGGAAGAAAAGTAAACTTATCACACTTTCACTTATCTTGATTTCCGATACTAAGCTAGATGTCGAGTTTTAATCTTAGCTAGAACCAATCTACCACAACTTCACAACTTTGCTTCACGACTACACAACTTCTTCACACCTTAGTTTTCTTCACACCACTACTTCACCAAGCCACTACTATAATCACACCTAACTAACACTACTAGGAAATATCACCAGATGCCAACTCTACTTACAAAATCACCTAGATCTAACAACTACACAACTTTACAAGATGTACAAATGATTTACAAGTTATGATATGGATGCAACAAGATTAACAACTAACATACAAAGGTGTCATACTTCTTCACTTGATGATGGTAAGTATTCATATCTTGCACTTAAGGAAATATCACACCTCAGTAGTTTTCTTCTACACCCCCCACTACTTCACCAAGCCATACTAAAATCACACTAAAACTAACACTACTAGGAAATTTCCACAAGATCAAACTAATACTTACAACATTCACCTAGATCTAACAACTACACAAACTTTACAGATTTTCAAGTTATGTTATGGATGCAATAAGATTACAACAAACATACAAAGGTGTAATACTTCTCACTGTTGATGGAAAGTATTCTTCTCTTGCAATTAACGGGATATATCACACCTAGTAGTTTTCTTCCACACAAATACTTCTCACCAGCCCAATACTTAATCACACCTAATAACACTACTTAGGAAATATCACCAAGATCCAACTTTATACTTACAACAATCACTAGATCTAACAATTACAAACTTTACAGATTTATAATGTTTACAAGTTATGATATGGATGCAATAAGATAACAAACAAAAACCCCATTTACTAAGGGGTAATACTTCTTCACTTGATGATGGAAGTATTCTTCTCTTGCACTTAAGGAATTGAGCTTGGATCACTTGGAAACAAAGCTTTATGATTAAATGATCAAAGGATTTTAATGAGATGTGTGGGTTGTTTTAGAACAGAAAGAATGAGTGCAAAAGGTAGAAATGTGGGAAATGTTTCTAAGTTAGTAATTATAGACAAACTGGAGGAGGTCTACCTAGATGGGCGGTCCCTTATATAGTGAGGTGGGTACTCCTTAATAAAATTAATGGGCCGCCGTTTGTATTTATAGGGGCAAACGCTCTAGGATCTAGGCGTCCCTGTTTGTCTTTTGTGTAGGGTGATTGTTTGGAACTATACTAGCCGTTTTAGGTCTGAAAATTTGAAATTTAAATGTTTATTTGAATAAAAACATTTTTTTAATGGTTGAAAATTTTTGTATGGTTTATTAAAAAATGTTTACAACATTTTAGAAATGTGTGAGGTTGAATAAAATTTTACTTGGTATATATAATGCATTAAGCAATTTATTTATTAAATACCTTTAAAGTGATGTAATTTTTGAAATGAAATTTACTACTAATTACTTGTTTGATGTAGTAATTTTACTTGAACTGTTTTTTATATTTTGTGATTATCAAAACGTAAAGATGTGAAAAAATATTAATAATGTTTTTTGGCATTATTTCTATCAACAATCTCCCCCTTTTTTATGATTACAAAATTTAAACTCAATTAAATGTAAAATTATTTGATTAAACACGTATTTAGTGAGTTTTTATGTCATTTTTCTCCCGTTTTTTGTAGATATCAAAAAGGCATCGTCGAGAAGATGGCTAGTAAAATCAAGGGGATAAAATGCTCTCCTTGATGTGTGCTCCCATCGTTCAAGGGCACCATGAAATCGAGCTATGGTTTCTGGCTACAAAAATGAGGTTAGAAACAATACAAATATAGCAAGAAGGAAGGAAAAATATGACAAGTGCAAGCAAACATCAAAGCAAAAGATACTTCACTCATTTAGGACAATGTGTGTGAACAACACACAATCATACATAAAAAGAAAAACAAATATTCTTTAGAAGCATATTAATACATAAAAAAAGAAATCCTAAATAGCCATAGAAGGATTTTTGACTTGCTTGCGACACAAAAGGGTTTTATGATTATTCGTAGGCATATTACGAGATTAGTTGGTTGTTGATGGAGAGTTTGGAGCGGAGGTGGTTGTGGAAGGGTAATCTCTTTGAACTCTAGGTGGTGGATGTGGTCGAGTGAGGAGGAATTCAATCTAATTGATATCCTCACTTAAAGGAGGAATTCAATCCAATTGATATCCTCACTTAAAGCAAGGAATTATTTTTGGGTGAAGATGCAACAAGAGCAATACCCAACATGGGTTTCAACTTGGTTAATGTTGAGGGTGTGTGGTAGGTTTAGAGAGTCAGGTGATGAGGGAATGTTGTTATGTTTTCAAGAGAGATGCATGACTAAGAGGTTTGATAGGTCTTGTAGTTGATTAAAGTCATCAACTAGGCTTTCTCTACTTGGAGATAGAGGTGGTGTGCATTGAATCTGGTTGTCACTTTGAGGTAGAGCTTGAGTGTGAGTAACATGTGAATTGATGGGTGAGATGGGAGATGAAGGATATGAGATATAAAAAAAAAAAAAACTTGTGGTGATGTGGGAGTGTCCTTAATGTAAGGATTTGGTAATGCTTGATTGGGGTGATTGTTTTCTTGAGATGGTTCATGATGAGGAGTGAGTGGTTTTGGCATTGGTGTAGGTGAATTTACATTGAGCTCATTGGATGTGTTACAAGGGTTTAGTTTCTTCCTCCAAATGGGTTTCACACTCATTTTGGCTACCCTTGATGGTTTGGATGTGGGTTTGTTAGGAGATGTCATTGGTGAGGATGATTGTGATGATGATGGTTGAGAATGTATTTATAGTGGAGGAAAGGTTTAAATTAGGAAGAATGAACATTTAAAGGATCAAATCCAAGAAATGTTTGTGAATTTAGGGAAACAGTAGCTAAGTCTAGAGGGTATTTGGTCAAAAAGGGATGAAAATATTGTTTTACCCGTGACTGTCTAGGCCGGTCCCCTTAATTAGGGGTCGGTCCCCTTAAAGATAAGGGGACCGCCCTTTATGAATTAAGGGGGCCGCCTGCTGCTATTTCCCAGATTTCCCAAAAATCGATTTTTCTCAAAATTTTGTGTGAGGGTTTCTGTTTTGGTGGTTAATTTGCAGCAAGTCCATCCTTTTATGGCAATTAAGATTTTTTTAGCACATAGCAATTAAGCATTCAACATTCTACATATATATGACAAGTTGTAGGATAAAACTATTTCACATAATTTTGGCATATAATCATATATGAATTGAAGACCAAAAGAGTGAAGAGCATATAAAAGTATCTAGCGATATAATGACAAAGATTTTTTCTTGACAAGGGGTAAGTTAAAAAGTGACAAAACTTTTAAGCAACAATACTAGTGGTGCCTAAGTGCGACAAATGTGGAGTTAGCATTATTTAGCACTAAGACATGTAAAACCTAAGAAATATCCAAATGCTCCTTGATTTAATTTTGCTCAACCAAGATTATCGAAAAATATATTTTTAGATTATATATTTTTGAAAACAAAGTAAGAGATCATTATGCATATGTGAAAAAATGTTTTTAGCATATCTAACAATATATGAAAATTGATTTCATGTGACTCCTAGTTGTGTGAAAGGACTTTTTAGAAAATAATATATTGGAAACATTGTATATATGTAATATGAGATATGCATTTAGATAAGAAAGAAATTATAAAGTTTGCTTATAGACTTTTCCTAATCTTGTGTTTTTGTGTAAAATAGAAACCTAGACACAGAGAGAAAAAAAATATTTTAGTCAGTCAGGTGGGTGGTCCCCTTAAAGTCTGGCCGGTCCCCGTTCGGTTCGTGATTGGAATTGGTATTAACGTTGGAACTAGCATCGGTATTCGCATAGGCATCGGTATTCACATTGGCATCGGTATTCGCATTGGCATCGGTATTCGCATTGGCATTGGCATTGGCATTGACATTGGTATTCGTATCGGCATCGGCATCGGCATCGGCTTACACGGCTGCTTTACTGTTTTGATTCTGTTTGTATGCACCTGTTTGTATTGCTTCGGATTGAGACTTCGTCTAGCACCGAGTCTGCTCTCTGGGACAGTCCGCTCTATGTTTGTTTTTCTGTTTTTGTTTATTTTATGTTTGGCAAATTCCCAATGTTCACCGCTGCGGCATTGTGAGTTTGAGGGGGGATGTTAGCTAATAAGGCATATAGGCTTGGCCCACTTGTTTAGGCCCGTTTAGCCGGCCCACTTGTTTAGGCCCGTTTAGTATTTAGGGTTTCTCTTTGTTTGTTCTATAAATAGTCTTGTATTCTCTTTGTATCAATTCAATAAAAGCTTTGTATTGTATCTTTAGTTTCTACATGGTATTAAGAGCCTACGTCAAGTCGCTATTTATTGTCATCCTCCGGTCATCAACTAATTGTTGGTGATCCGGAGGGATCCCGTTTAATGTTCATTGTTTGCTATTGTAGATCTGTTTGAATCGGTTCATCCGCTTGACTCAAAATCTTTGGAAAAAAAAGTTGTTAGAAATTATTTGTTTGATCGGATCCGAGATGTTGCCGTCTACTCAGTGAGTTATGAACCTAATATACTGTTATTTGAATTATTCTGTTTGTTGTGCTCTCTATTCCGGATTGAATAAACCCATCGATATGGGTAAAACCTTATTGGATGATGGTCAGTGGTCATTAATTCAAGATGGTGCACTGTTTAATCCGTTGGTTTTGTTATGAAAATAATAACAATTGTTCGCATTCCTATGTTAAGGTTTGGTTAGGTTTATTGATTTTGATTGGAGGTGTTATAGTGGGTCGGTTATATTAGTAAGGAATTTAATATTAGAGAATAAATGTTAGTCAAAGTTGTTAGTCAAAGTTATTTATGTTACTCAAAGTAATTGGCTCAAGCTCGGTTTGTGGGCTTGTGGTGCACTAGGGTTTCTCTCTTGTAATCTTTATATATTGTGATGAATAATACAAATCATCCTATGGGGTTTCTATCATTCAACATTTAATTCCTTATGTAATATTAAAGTGAATTGTTTGTATGCCATTCTGTTTGTTCTTCGACGATTTGAATTGTTTATTGCAGTTCGTTATTCATTTTGTATGACATTGGACGGTTGTATTGGTATCGATAATGGTATTGATATTAGTATCGGTATTGAATGGTTCTGGAATCCTAGTTATGTTGGTTACATATGGCTCTGCATATGTATTGTTTCATTTGGTTTTGCCTCGCATCGGATATTGTCTGGTTGGTTATGTTTGTCTGCTGTCTGAATCTACTGTCTACTGTCTAAATCTGCCTGTCTGCCTGATCTGCTGTTTGCCTGTCTGCCTCTCGTTCATCTCCGTATTTATGTTTTTCTGTGCTTTGCACTTGTTGTCTGCCTGATATGCTCTCGTTCATCTTCGTGTTTTTGTAATTCTGTGCTCTGCACCTGTCTGAATTTGTTGCTCTGTCTGCTGCTTTCTGTTTGCATTTGTTTGATTTTCGAAGTTTTCTTGTCAAACTCTCAATGTAGCATTGTGAGTTTGAAGGAGAGTGTTAGTTAATAAAGCCGACCCGCTTGTGTCGGCCCATTAGCCCGTCTAGGATTAGGGCATCCTTTATTTATTTTGTGTATTTATACATTGTTTGTACAGACTTTTCATTCACCAAGTAATACAGTTTGTCAATTCCTTATTTGATTTCTACATTGTTTACAATGAAACTTGATGTTAGTTTTGATACAACCGGGTATGTTTGGTCTCAGTTAGTCAATTTCTGCTGGTGTCAACGTAACCAGGGACCATGACGTACTAGATAAACGAAGAGGAATTTCTCATTTTTTTGTTTTATTTTTTGCAAATAATTTTTTTAGCAAAAGAAGATATTATATCGATTAAAATGAAGGTTACACTATTATGTGAGGCAGGATGTCAACCTTGTACAACTTTCTACTAAGAGAGTTAGGTGCAGTGGGCACCCGCAACACCTCCCTTGTATAAGGTCCGCCAAAACCAAACCACCCGACTACCCCTAATACCCAATCCCACTTATATGACAAACACCAAGTAAACCCAAGGCACCAAGCATGATCTAATTGAAAGCCAGCCCTGGGAATTTTATGGACTCATTAAGTCAGAAACTTCATGGTAGCGTCAACGAAACCCCGGGAACCATGACGTGCTAGATACACGAACCTGAAAATTTCATATTTTTTAGTATTACATTATTTTGACAATAAATTTTTTAATAGCAAAAGCAAGATAATATGATATTATATCGATTAAAATGAAGGTTACACTATTATGTGAGGCAGGATGTCAACCTTGTACAACTTTCTACTAAGAGAGTTAGGTGCAGTGGGCACAATTGCAGTTGGCGTGCCACCTCTTCTGCCACATCAGTAAAAAACTTTAAAAAAAACCAATAACACTTATTTTAAACAAACATGTTTTATTCAACTAAAAATAAAATTATAATACATAAAATAAAATACGATATTCGATAAAAAATAAATAAATAAACTATATTAGGTCTTCTTGTTGTTGTAGATGTTGTCAAAGATGATCCACAAGATCATATCGAAGGTCGATATGCACCTAAGGGACTGACAGGTATCTCGTTAAATTCATTTCTTTCAAAAATTTGATCTTTTAAGATTATGTTATGCAATATGACGCAAAAATACATAATCCTACGTATTTTGCTCACCAAATAAGCATGTGCGAGTTTTGCTATACCCCGAGGACCCTAACACTGTGTTCTCAAGAAATAATTAGAATGCAAAGTAAAGGAAAGAAAATAAAAGTAAAGGAAATGGTAGTAAATGAAAAAAAGTTGAAAAAAAGTTGTGTGTTCTTGAGTGTGAAAAGAAGAAAGAATATGAAAGTATGTTGTAATATTTTTATAATTATAATTTTATAAAATTACTATTATATCCTAAAAACAAATAGGTAACCAAATTAAAATCATAGGTACTTTTTTCATTTACTTGATGATTTTACTTTACTTAACTTTCATCCCAAATATGGGATGAAATTATTCACACAAAAAACCATCCACCTTCATCCCTTTTACCCTCAAAAACTAGAGAACATGATAATTTTTAAGTTTCTTTCATTTTACTTCCTTTTTATCTCAAAATCAAACTTAAGAGCATAGTGTAAAGGACACCAAAACACGTTCCACATCTTTTAATGCACTTTTTAGCCCATTTAAAATTGTTCTTTGGCGGCTTTGAACATTCTCCAATGAGGTGATTTGGATCACCACATCTAAAACATTTTCTTTCACTTTTACCATAACCATCATTTCTACTTCTTTGGAATGTTTTTCTATCGCCTCGTGGTTGTCTTACAAATCTTCCTCGTCTCTTGAAGAATTTCTTGAATTCCTTTACGGCCATAGCATACTCTTCGTCTTCACTATCGGAGCTTGAGCTATCTTCATCACTTACTTCCTTTTTCACCTTTAATGCAAGAGATCTACTTTGTTCTTTCTTGCCTTTGACCGTTTCGAAATCTTTCTTTATTACTTCTTCATAAACTTTCAAGTTTCCAATTAGTTCGTCAAGAGGTAAGGTTGTTAGATTCTTTGATTCTTCAATCGCCGTGACTTTCGCGCGCCATTTTGGATGTAATGCCCTAAGAAATTTCCTAACACAATTCTTGCTAGAAAAACCTTCATCAAGTGCTTTTAGACTAGTAATAATAGTGTTAAATTTAGCAAATGCATTATCTATTGACTCCTCTTCCGGAATCATAAATTGTTCATATTGTTGAACAAGAAGATCTATTTTGTTAGCTTTGACTTGATTATTACCTTGATGAGTGATTAATAAAGTATCCTAAATTTCTTTTGTGGTTTGACACATAAAAATTCTTTCGTATTCTTTACGTGGCAAAGCATTATAAATTACCATTTTAGCTTTATTATTTTTTGCAAGTTTCTTTTTAAGATCATCGTTTTGTTTATGAAAAGGTACAACTTCATCCTTTTTAGTTTTGGGATTATTTTGAATAGGAGGAAAATCACCATCGGTAATAACATGCCAAAGATCTAGATCTTTTGACTTCACATAAGTTTCGAATCTATTTTTCCAATAAATAAATCCATCACTTTCAAATAGTGGTGGTCTTTGCATAGATTGCCCTTTTAAATATTTTTCCGATTTAATAGAACGATTCAAGTTTTAAAATAAAATTTATTTTAAAAATTTTGTTTGACGTGGCTCTTGATACCAATTGTGGAAAACTAGAAGGTGGGGTTGAATAGTTTACCGCTTTTTAATTTAAAGTTTTAAAGTGTTTGTAAAAATTCTAGGTTCGACTTTATGTGAATTCAATACTTGCACAATATGAACAATATACTTATCTAAATAATTAATAGGATATTATGAGAAAATAATGTAAGACAAGAGATAAGAGTAAGAAGAATCAAACCACAACGCGAGGATTTATAGTGGTTCAGCAACAAAGCACCTCTTCGCCCTACTCTACTCCTCGAGCACCTAACTCGAGAGTTTTATTCACTATGTCAACAAACTCCCTTATGGCGGAGAAAACCTTACACAACTTTCGCTTATCTTGATTTTCGACACTAAGCTAGATGTCGAGTTCTAATCTTAGCTAGAACCAATCTACCACAACTTCACAACTTCACTACACAACTTTGCTTCACGACTTGATCACGACTACACAACTTCTTCATACCTTAGTTTTCTTCACACCACTACTTCACCAAGCCACTACTATAATCACACCTAGCTAACACTACTAGGAAAGATCACCAAGATCCAACTATACTTACAACAATCAACAAGATCTAACAACTAGACAACTTTACAAGATTTACAAATGATTTACAAGTTATGATATGGATGCAATAAGATTGCAACAACACACAAAGGTGTAATACTTCTTTACTTGATGGTAGGAAGTATTCTTCTCTTGCACTTGAGGATTTGAGCTTGGATCACTTGGAAACAAAGCTTTATGATTAAATGATCAAAGGATTTTAATGAGATGTGTGGGCTGATTTTAATCAGAAAGAATGAGTGTAAAAGGTGAGAAAATAGTGAGGAATAATCTAGTATTTATAGGACATTCTGGAGGAGCGTCTACCTATGGGCGGTCCCCTTAAATAGATGGGCGGTCCCCTTAAAGATAAGGGGCCGCCCGGGTATTTAAATGGGCCACCCTAGACTAGGCGCTCTCCAGTTTGTCCTTTTGTGTAGGGGGAATTTTCTAGAACTTTTAGCCGTTTTAGGTCCAAAATTTTGAATTTCAAAATGTTTATTTTGAATAAAACATCTTTTTTTAATTGTAGAAAATGTTTTGTAATGTTTATAAAAATGTTTACAATATTTTATAGAAGTGTGAGGTTGAATAAAAATTTCCTTTGATCTTAAAATGCATTAAGCATTTATTTATTCATACCTTTAAGTGATATAATTTTCGAAATGAAAATTTACTACCCCATTAGATTGTGGAGTACGAGGAGCGGAAAAATTATGAGACATCCCATTTAAATCTTAATAGTTTCTGAATTGTACTTCATTATCAAATTCCCGACCATGATCCGTTCTAATTGATACAATAGAACATGATTATTTTGCTAAATATTTCAATTTTTTCAAAGGCTTCGGTTTTATTTGCTAAAAATCTAGTCCATGTGAATCGAGAATAGTCATCTACGATTACTAAGGTATAACGATTCCCTCCATACCTTTGTATGGCGGAAGGGCCAAACAAATCCATGTGAAGTAGTTCTAAGCATCTAGTTGTTGAAACTATATTTTTAGCCTTGTGACTTGCATGAGCTTGCTTTCCAATTTTGCAAGCATCACAAAAATGTCAGTCATATTTAAGTTTGGGTAGATTTCTAACTAATTCTTTAAATGCTAATGATTAAATTAATTGCATATTGGCGTGACCTAATCTCCTATGCCATAGTGTGGAGTTTTCATCTAATGTTGCAAGGCATATTTCGTCTTCCGGTTTATTTCCTAGTTTCAATACATATATTCCTCCTTTCCTAATTCCTTTACCTATAACATTTTCGTCTTTGATTATTTCGCTATCGTGTTCGATAAATATTACTTTGCATTTATTATCACATATTTGACCTACACTAAGCAAGTTATATGTTAAGTTATCTACGTGCTCAACATTTTCAATTATTAGGGAGTCTTGAGAAATCGTACCTTTGCCTATGATTTTACCGCGCAAGTTGCTCCCAAAAATTACGTTTCCTCCGTTGTACGCTTTGTATGAAGAAAACAACTTTCGATTACCGGTCATGTGTTTTGAGCATCCACTATCTTTAATCCACTCATCGGGTTCCAAGTTTATTCCTAAGCATATTTCATCGGGCGCTTGAGCTACAAGACAAGTTTCATCTTTAGTCTTTTCCACTTCATCTTCTCCATTGTCGCTCCATGCTCCTCCAATAAATGCTCTTTGATCGTTGTTCTTTGGCGGCTTTGAACATTCTCCAATGAGGTGATTTGGATCACCACATCTAAAACATTTTCTTTCACTTTTACCATAACCATCATTTCTACTTCTTTGGAATGTTTTTCTATCGCCTCGTGGTTGTCTTACAAATCTTCCTCGTCTCTTGAAGAATTTCTTGAATTCCTTTACGGCCATAGCATACTCTTCGTCTTCACTATCGGAGCTTGAGCTATCTTCATCACTTACTTCCTTTTTCACCTTTAATGCAAGAGATCTACTTTGTTCTTTCTTGCCTTTGACCGTTTCGAAATCTTTCTTTATTACTTCTTCATAAACTTTCAAGTTTCCAATTAGTTCGT
Source organism: Tanacetum coccineum (assembly GCA_026074375.1). NCBI lineage: Eukaryota > Viridiplantae > Streptophyta > Magnoliopsida > Asterales > Asteraceae > Tanacetum > Tanacetum coccineum. The sequence continues at coordinate 28,952 of BQNB010053526.1, forward strand.
CAAGAGGTAAGGTTGTTAGATTCTTTGATTCTTCAATCGCCGTGACTTTCGCGCGCCATTTTGGATGTAATGCCCTAAGAAATTTCCTAACACAATTCTTGCTAGAAAAACCTTCATCAAGTGCTTTTAGACTAGTAATAATAGTGTTAAATTTAGCAAATGCATTATCTATTGACTCCTCTTCCGGAATCATAAATTGTTCATATTGTTGAACAAGAAGATCTATTTTGTTAGCTTTGACTTGATTATTACCTTGATGAGTGATTAATAAAGTATCCCAAATTTCTTTTGCGGTTTGACACATAAAAATTCTTTCGTATTCTTTACGTGGCAAAGCATTATAAATTACCATTTTAGCTTCATTATTTTTTGCAAGTTTCTTTTTAAGATCATCGTTTTGTTTATGAAAAGGTACAACTTCATCCTTTTTAGTTTCGGGATTATTTTGAATAGGAGGAAAATCACCATCGGTAATAACATGCCAAAGATCTAGATCTTTTGACTTCACATAAGTTTCGAATCTATTTTTCCAATAAATAAATCCATCACTTTCAAATAGTGGTGGTCTTTGCATAGATTGCCCTTCTAAATATTTTTCCGATTCCATAGATCGATTCAAGTTTTAAAATACAATTTATTTTAAAAATCTTGTTTGACGTGGCTCTTGATACCAATTGTGGAAAACTAGAAGGGGGGTTGAATAGTTTACCACTTTTTAATTTAAGGTTTTAAAGTGTTTATAAAAATTCTAGATTCGACTTTATGTGAATTCAACACTTGCACAATATGAACAATATACTTATCTAAACAATCAATAGGATAGTATGAAAAAATAATGTAAGACAAGAGATAAGAGTAAGAACAATCAAACCACAACGCGAGGATTTATAGTGGTTCGGTAACGAAGCACCTCTTCGCCCTACTCTACTCCTCGAGCACCTAACTCGAGAGTTTTCTTCACTATGTCAACAAGCTCCCTTATGGCGGAGAAAACCTTACACAACTTTCGCTTATCTTGATTTCTGACACTAAGCTAGATGTCGAGTTTTAATCTTAGCTAGAACCAATCTACCACAACTTCACAACTTCACTACACAACTTGACTTCATGACTTGATCACGACTACACAACTTCTTCACACCTTAGTTTTCTTCACACCACTACTTCACCAAGCCACTATTATAATCAAACCTAACTAACACTACTATGAAAGATCACAAAGATGTAACTATACTTACAACAATCACCAAGATCTAACAACTACACAACTTTACAAGATTTATAAATGATTTACAAGTTATGATATAGATGCAATAAGATTGCAACAACACACAAAGGTGTAATACTTCTTCACTTGATGATGGAAGTATTCTTCTCTTGCACTTGAGGAATTGAGCTTGGATCACTTGGAAACAAAGCTTTATGATTAAATGATCAAAGGATTTTAATGAGATTTGTGGGCTGTTTTTAATCAGAAAGAATGAGTGCAATAGATGAAAAAATATTAGGGAAAAGTCTAGTATTTATAGGACAAATAGAGGAGCATCTACCTATGGGCGGTCCCCTTAAATAGGTGGGTGGTCCCCTTAAAATTAAGGGGGCCGCCCGTGTATTTAAGGGGGCCGCCCTAGACTAGGTGCTCCCCAGTTTGTCTTTTTTGTAGGGGGGATTTTTTGGAACTTTTCTAGCCGTTTTAGGTCTGAAAACTTGAAATTCAAAATGTTTATTTTGAATAAAACATTTCTTTTAATTGTAGAAAATGTTTTGTAATGTTTATAAAAATGTTTACAACATTTTATAAAAGTGTGAGGTTGAATAAAAATTTCCTTTGATCATAAAATGCATTAAGCATTTATTTATTCATACCTTTAAGTGATATAATTTTCGAAATAAAATTTTACTACTGATTACTTGTTTACGTTTAATTTTACATTGAATGTTTTTATATTTTGTGATTATCAAAACGTAAAGATGTGAAAAATATTAATAACGTTTTTAGGCATTATTTCTATCAACTTGGAGTATTCAAGAAGATCAAGATCGCTGAAGACAATCTCAAGGAATACTGGACTTCATCGTTATAGTGTTGATAATTCTTATCATTTTACTTTATTTTTGCTTGTAGGAAACATTGTAACCAATTCACGTGTGACATCATCTTGGAGGGAGATTTTTAGCCTTACTATTTTGTAAAGCTGGTGTCTTTCACGTGAATTGGACTAGCTATGGACACTGCGTGACATGCAGGGGTTATTATTGTATATGTGGTATAGTTAGCTTTTTTATTGGTATAAAATTCCCTCCATGTCCTCCATGGTGAAAGTTCATTTTTCTTGTTTTTTTCTCTCTCTAATAAAACACACATTTGTCTTTCACCCTCTCTCTACTTTCTCTCACTATAAATAAAGGAGGTTTTGATTCGTGTAACATATGTGTCAACCTTCAATCTAAAGTTAGCTCACTAACTTTAAAACTAGCTAATTTCGAAAATAGTAGTGTCATTTTGCAAGAAATGCTTGAAAAGCAAAAACCACAAAAAGAGAAGCATGGAATTGGATTTACAAAAGATATAGCTTCTACTAGCAACACTAAAACCAAAAAATTGAGTCCTATAGTCGACCAAAAGTCCACTGTAGAACCGGCATTGCTGGTTCCCTCTGCAAGAGAACCAGACAGTTCAATCGAACAGAATCGGCTCTCTGCAGAGAATGTAGGAAATTTAGAGTCCAACGTATTAAAGAAAAATTGCTCGTATTAAATAAATGAAAAATCTTTGTCAATACACTTCTGTAAGAATATAAAACAAGCACTAATTCTTAAACTTGGTCAAGAACTTGGAAAAAGTAAAATCCAAACACATTCTAAAATGCCCCATAAGAGAACCAACTCACTATATCCTAAAAGCGATTATCACCAAGTCGGTTGGAACTATTCAACTCAACAAGGATATCAGTTTCAACCTCCTAACTTTAACCAATGGAATTTTGTCCTTCCCATATCCATACATGAACTAAACCAAATGGTATGTATAACTCTAATAGACCTATGAGATATTGGGGACCAAATGCTTGAGTTGTTTTGTGATTTTAGGTTCGACTAAAAGTCAAGCTAGAATAGGATAACTGGATCAAATACAGTGGATGTTCAAGGCATATGATAGGCAACAAAGATCTCTTCTCATCCTACTAGGCTATAGACGGAGGTAATGTAGTGTTTGGAAGTAACACTAAAAGCAAAATCATCGGAAAAGATACAATCACTCATAACTCTCTTACTATTCATGATGTTAGCCATGTAGAAAATCTTAGCTTTAACTTACTTAGTATAGGACAAATATGTGATAAAAAATGCAAAGTACTATTTAGTGACACCGGTAGTGAAATACTTAAAGACGACATTACCATAGGAAGAAGGATTAGGAAAAATGGTCTTTATATAATGAAAATGGGAAACTCACCCAAAGATAGTCTTTGTCTAACATCGATAGATGATATTTCAACCTTATGGCATCGAAGATTGGGTCACGCCAATATGCGACTTATTCAATCGCTATCATCTAAATAGCTTGTTAGGAACTTGCCTAAACTAAAATTTGAAAGTTATTTTTGTGACGCTTGCAACATTGGAAAACAAATACACACAAGCCATAAGGCTAAAAACATGGTTTCAACAACTAAGTGTCTATAACTTCTTCATATGGACTTGTTTGGTCCATCGATCGTCCAAAGTTACGGAGGTAACTTCTACACTTTGGTCATTGTCGATGACTACTCAAGATATACTTGGACAAGATTTTTAAAACACAAAAATAAAGCTTTTGACTACTTTGAAATTTTGAGTAAAAAGATTTAAGTACAAAAAGTTTGTCCTATTATCTTAATCCGCACGGATCATGGTCGAGAATTTGATAATGAAGTACAATTTGGAGCATTTTGTGATGCTAATGGTATCACTCATAACTTTTTGGCTCCTCTTACTCCACAATCAAATGGGGTAGTTGAACGTAAAAACCGTACTTTACAAGAAATGAGTAGAACCATGCTTAATGAACAATCAATCCCTCAAAAGTTTTGGTGTAATGTCGTCGACACCTCCACCTATATCTTGAATAGGATCTTAATTAGACCTTTCCTCGGAAAAACTCCTTACGAGCTTTTCAAAGGTAAAAAGCCCTCCTTATAGTATTTTAAGGTTTTCGGTAGTAAATACTTTATTCTAAATACTAAAGACTATCTCACTGAATTCGATCCCAAATCTACCGAAGGTATATTTCTTGGTTACTCACCTAATATTAAAGCTTATGTAATCCTAAATAAAGGAACTATGAGGGTCTAAGAATCTCTAAATGTGAGATTCGATGAAAGTCCACCTCCAAAGTCATCACCTTTAGTAGATGATGATATAATAGAAAGTCAATATTATAGAAATAACCAAATAGATAGATACATAGATCAAGGAAAATGAACCATTAAACAAAGAAATTGTTAACATCAAGGAAACCAAAGACCATCCCATAAATTCCGTCATAGGTAAGCTTAAAGAAAGAACCTTAAGATCTCAAGTACAAAGTCAAAGTAACTTATTTTGTTTCGTGTCATCCATAGAACCCAAAAATGTCAAAGAAGCCATATAAGACGAAAGTTGGACTATGGATATGCAAGAAGAATTAAACCAATTCAAAACAAACGATGTTTGGAGTCTTGTTCCTCCACCAAATAACCAAACCATAATAGGTACTAAATGGATCTTTAAAAATAAATTAGATGAAAATGGTGTCATATCTAAGAAACATTGCTAGAATTGTTTGCACAGGATACAGCACAACAAGAAGATATGGATTTTGATGAAACCTATGCTCCCGTAGCAAGATTCGAATCTATAAGAATCCTCCTTGCTTATGCACATGACTTCAAACTTTTTCTAATGGAAGTCAAAAGTGCTTTCCTAAACGGGTTTATAAATGAAAAAGTATATGTTTCTCAACCTCCCGGCTTTGTCGACTTTGAAAAGCCCAACCATGTCTTTAAACTTAAAAAGGCTCTTTATGGTCTTAAACAAGCACCCAAAGCTTGTTACGATAGACTCAAGGCATTTCTCCTTGAAAAAAATACCACTGATACACCATGGGCTTGGTAGACAACACTCTATTTACCAAAAAAAGGATACACATATCATCATTGTCCAAATCTACGTGGACTGACATCATACTTCGAATCAACTTGTCAAGGACCTTTATGATGAATTTTCAAAATTATGCATGCAGTTTGAAATGAAGCATGTTGGGTGAATTGAACTCTTCCTTGGTTACAAATCAAACAACTAGAAGATGGCATCTTTTTCAACCAATCCAAATACATCATGGAAATGCTCAAGAAATTTGGTCTAGAAGACTCCAAACCAATCAAAACTATTTCATTCGAAACCAAACTCACTAGGGACGAAGATGGGGAATCCTTTGATGACACAAAGTATTGTGCATGATTGGTAGTCTTCTCTACCTAACGGCTAGTCGGTCGGACATCATGTTTAGTGTTTGTCTATGCGCCCGTTTTCAAGAAGTTCCCAAAACCTCTCATCTAGAAGCGGTAAAAAGGATCTTTAGATAACTTAAGTGTAACAATCTATTTAGGGATTATGGTATCCTAAAGGAACGGGGATAGAAACCATTGTTTACGCTGACTTTGATCATGCGGGAGACTATGTCCATCGCAAAAGCACAAGCGGTGTATGCACATTTATGGGATGTTGCCTCACATCGTGGTTCTCCAAGAAGCAAATCGCCCTAGCCATTTCCACCACTGAAGCCGAATATATTTCCGCTGAGAAAGCTTTTCAACAAGCTTTATGGATGAAACAAGCCCTAGTTGACTATGACATAGTCCTAGATGATATACCCGTCCTTTGTGACAATAAAGGTGCCATCGACCTAAGTAAAAACCCCGTTCTCCATTCTCGTACCAAACATATTCAAATCTGTCATCACCTCTGATGACATCAAATAACGTCACTTTTATAGCATCATTTATCCCATGTAATTAACTATTTTTATAATCATTATTGCCAAAGTTTGTTATTAATCATTTTTATTTGAGAATTGTAGTAATTATGGAGTACTTGGTGAAATTTAGCTAAAAGGCACGCATTCTGGAGCTTAAACGGAGACATATGAAGATTATTGTTCTGACAACTAATACGATGTTTCCATCAAGAAAGATACGACGTATCTGTGCCTATACTTCACCAAAGACCATGAAGAAACAAGATCCAATACGTCGTATCCAGGATTGACCAATACGCCGTATCCAAGACATATGAAAATAAAATATTCTGGAAGATATCAAACGTGGTCCCTACTCCAAGAAATCTCCAATACGCCGTATCGAAGACTTTTGATACGCCGTTTAGACCTTTTTCCAGACCTTATAAATAGAAAACTAAAAAACAAGTTTTAAGTGTGCTAAATCATATTCTCGATACCTAAACCACAAAAGTCGATTTTCAGATGAGAAAAAGTGCAGAAGAGGTCGAGCACCGTAATTATTTCCATAGGAGACAAAGTGTAATTTCTTGTACTTTTATAATCGTTAAGTTTTTGGTATCATTCGTTAACTCTGTTAGTTTGCCTTCGTTAAATCATTACTTTTGTATTAATTATGACGTTTGAAGGCTAATACCTTCGGGTATTAGCCATTATTATGAAGATCTTAATGTTTGGTTTGTTTATCTCGATTTCTTAATTTATCATTGATTGCTTGTTTATGTTTATCAATTTATACTTGTTTACGTGCTTTTGTATGTGACCTATCATTTAACTGGATCTAGTGATATGGACCAAGTAATCTAGATGTCAGGATAGCTCTCCATATAGTGATTTATACATCTAGATCAATAGGATCACAAATAACGACCTATCTTTGCCTTTAGATTGTGAGCTTAGTTGGACCAGCAGGTAACCTCGGGATCAACGATTACGTTCTTAATTAATTGGTAAAGACTTGGTTAGTGGACTACTAGTGTATGAATTGCCATTAATTGTAACAACCCCAAAATCAGGTAGCAGCGGAATAGTAACATTGGGGTGCTACTTCAAGTACAACAAACAAGATATAGGAAATGACCAAAAATGGACATTTTAAGATAATATTTCATTTATAGCAAAATATCAGAGTTAATACATTAGGTCCCATAAGTTTTTTGATGTCATAAACATCCAACATACATTTAAACAAAATCTCAAAAGATGACTTAAGTTTTATGAAAGACAAAAGTTGCATATAATTTAGATAAAACACAGAATCCATCTTCATTGATATCCGCCACGGCTCCCCTTTAGTCTTCATACCCTAGGACCTGAAATTTACATGCTAAAAGTCAACACAAAGGTTGAGTGAAATCATAGGTTTGTTGGTAAATTGGTGGACCACAAGATCGATGTAATAATAGACTCTAAAACACATTTAGTAGTCCAAAACGTTTATTATTGCACTAAGCTCATGAACCCGAAGCCTTAACTAGTTTGTGCCCCAAATGTATAGGATTGCTTCCATCAACCTAAAAGTATTCTCAATGTTAAATGCACCATGGTCAACTTGTGACCAGAAATTCCAGGTGGGGATTGTCAGTCCCGATAGATCTATCCACAACACTCGCGCTCACTACAATAGCAATTGACGGTTCATGATATAGTAGGGACTTAATTGGCAATAGTGGTAACTTAGGCAATAATATTCAGACAGTAATCTGGATAGCATACAGTTTAAAACACTTTGAAAACACTTAGAAAAACACTTGTGTCCAATAGTAAAATAAGCAATGTAATTCACCCCTTAGAGTTTGTAAAACAATTAAGTAGTAAAAAGGGGGCTATGAACTCACCTTGAATACTGATAGTCCAATAATCACAGATAAAATGTCACGCAAAACGTGCGATGCAACCTATTTAAATTAAGGTCGAATAAGTACCGAGTACTTCAATTTATAACATTGAATATAATCTTATAGTTGTTACATCGTACTATCGTTCGGGCTATCATAAATAAAGAGGTCATGACATGACGTTCGAGGAGTTAGGATACTTTAAATCGTAAATCCAACAACATCGTCGATACGCCATCCGAAGAGGCCTCATTATGAAACTCCCTAGTAATATAGCACTTTGATAACCACTCAATATTCTAGTATAGCCATAAATCCACCGAATTTTAATCATTTTTAGTAAAAATAATATTTATAAAGTGAAAACGTTTATAAATATACTTTTCGTAAAAATGACCTAATTTGGTCGTTTTAAGTCTGTTGCTCGCGTTTCTTACGTCCACGTCTTCGTAGTAAGACGAGCGATCAAAATATTTCATTTTCAAGTTTTTAAGATTCTGCAATGAATAGTAAAATTACTGTTCATAACAGCTAATTAATCGTTTTAGGCTTTATTTGCGTTAAACTTGTAATCGTTAATAACTTTTTTTTAAAAAATTTTTTTTTTTTTTCGTTTTACTCCCGATTTAGTGAATCCCTTCGAGTACGTTTTTGTTATTAAAAGAGGTATTATATTTTATAAAGATAAATCGACGGCATATGAATAGTGCTTTTTTGTTCTATTTTATAAAAATTACTTTTATAAACTTTAATTATCGGTAAATATCGTAATTTATTCGTTATAGTTCCGTTTGAACGATCTTCGTGTTCGATATCTGTAATCATAAGTTATATCATATTTTAGTGTTTTAAACTCAAACCTACTGCCATGAATATGTAACTTTCTATAAAATAGTTTTTATAAAAGTATTTATAGTCGTAAACTCGTTTTTAGCGTATCTTTTTCGTTATAGATCGGTTTTTCGAGTTTCTTATCATTATGGAATCGTCATGAGGCGTATTATAACTCTAAAATATCAAAAGCTACTGCCTAAGATTCGAATTAAAACAGCCCCTATGTATTTAAGTGTATAACTTTATAAAAACTTGTTTTTATGTATTATTAACTTAGTAGTTTACTATAAAAACTCTTAAAAACATATTTTACATATGTGGTACTTATAATAAGGTTCAATATCATCCTTAGTCCTTGTAAATTCATTGTAACAAGTTTAACCCTTTTACTTTCATTATTTTCACATGTGAAGTTTAAGAAACATTATAAAACCCTAATTTAACCTAAACATGTTTATACTTAATCCATAGGTTAACATACTTTTATTTTTACTTTTCCATGATATATAGGACCATATGACATAAGAATAAGTGCATATAATCATAAACATAAATAATAACTCATTTTACATATTAGAAAGTCCTTAGTGGTGATTATGGCTATATTTAACATGTAACACATAAAATCATAAGAAATAAAAGTATGAAAGATTTAGAAAGACCTTAGTGATGATGTATAGGATGTAAAATGAATGCTAAACCCGTGTTTAGATTCAAAACCAAGCTTTCAAGCTTATAACCCTAGATTAGGTTTCCAAAACCCTAATCTTTACTTTTTCTTCTTAATACTTGCAAATGGTGATCCAAGGCTTGTAAACACCTTAGAATACCTTAAGTATGTTGTGTATAGGGTTGTATAATCTTAGAAAATCAAAGTATGGATTTAGTTTGGCAAGGGTTTTGTGCCGTGGGTTTTGTGTATAAAAGGGAGGAAGAAAATGAAATTTTGTATGTAAGGATTTAAGTAAATAATACTTATGCATGCATGGGTATTTATAGTCAAAATATCTCCCTAACTTAACCATGGTTACTTTCTAACCCTAGGTTAAAGTTTACATGACAAGTTGTAAAAAGGTGTAAGAGTTTATTTCCTAAATATCTTTATAATATCTAGATATTATGTATACTTAAAAAGTCTTGGTCTCATCCTCAAATTTTCGGCATTATGTGTATATATGTGATGTTATATTTGTTATTTTGGGTATTGGGTATAATCGTGGGTATTCGTTTAGGCGTAGTTAGGTTTTAGAACTTCCGGGTATGCCTTATGTTTATCAATTTATACTTGTTTACGTGCTTTTGTATGCGACCTATCATTCAACTGGATCTAGTGATATGGACCAAGTAATCTAGATGCCGAGATAACTCTCCATATAGTGATTTATACATCTAGACCAATAGGATCACAAATAATGACCTATCTTTGCCCTGAGATTATGAGCTTAGTTGGACTAACAGGTGACCTAGGGGTCAAAGAGTATGTTCTTGATTAATTGGTAAAAACTCGATTAGTGGACTACTAGTATATGAATTTACATTAGCTAGGGTTTAACAAGATCACCATTGCTTTAATCCCTAAGATAGATTATAATCAGCAAATAAGGATGCTTTATGCGGATGTGTTTAATCGTGATAGAATTCTACGTGTCTAGGTTTAAGGAAGAAGTATCACCTTAATCTTAAGAATGATATGCCTCCTCAAGATAAGTAATCATTGCACTAAAAAAACAAACCAACGTTCTGATTGGATTAATAATGGTTAATACAGTTTTCTTATATTTGGCTAGACTGCTCTTTTATCTTCTGTTAATTTTCTTGCGTGTGTTTTAGTATCTTGAATTGATTTTAGTCACCACAAAACTTATGCTAGTCTCTCAGGCTGAAAACCCCCCTTATCTCTTAGATTTTGGATTAACATATGTTTAGCATAGATTAGACTAACATTGATTAAAAAAACCAAAGTATATAATTTAAAAGTGTTTCTCGCTCTTAGTGATTGACACCCTACTTACCATGAAACTCCTACTGACCGGGTACACTACCCATTAAAGTGTTGTTTTAGGTAAAGTCAGCAAAATATAGATAGTAAAACTTGATTCATAAAGTAACACCTACACGACAGCACCTCAAGTACGTTGCTCATTTGCTCGATTTGGATCTCTAAAGTTTTAATTGATGCTCCTTGGTTCCTTATAGAAGCATCCATTAAAGCTCAGATCTCTTCGATCAAATTGGAGTTTTCCTCATGTCTTTTTGCTGATTCCCCTATAAATTTGCTTAGGGTTTCTTTCATAGATTGCCTTCATTCTTGG
>BQNB010053527.1:0-31359 GCA_026074375.1 Tanacetum coccineum
GTATTAATACGTAGCACCCCAAAGGACCTTTCCGCTGATATGAATAAAAATGGGGGTGTTACAACCTTACTTTACGCTACAAAGCACATGCTTACTCTCATGCTGGAGGTGATTTGCATGGACACCCCTGCACTTCACTTAACATAGTGTTTCCATTTGTGTTGACACAGGTTATTCAAGACTTGGCAATCCAGCAATCACCACAAGAACTCTTCGATTCCTTCGAAGCCTGATTGTGCCTGTCAGTGGCGCCATCCATAGGACCTGCAACAATTAGTCCCGTCTTAACCAAGTCAAATAACCTCTAAACCACTTTACCTACTTTTTCGGCATGACAAACGGAAGAGAAGTAACGCTACCACCGGGTTTCTCGACACCACCTTAGATACCAAATTTTGTCACCAATGAAAGACTACCTATGACTACTACCGTGTTTGCCACCACTACTCCTGAAAATAGGTCATCTGCATATCGTGCTTCTACTTTGGCTAACCCTAATCCTATGATTAGTCCTGCTTTTGTAGAGGAAAATTATAAAGTTCTCGAATCACTTCTAAGGGAGCGACGAAGGCAGATACGTAATGAAGACCTCTGAACAGGGATGGAAGCAAGGGAGGAAGAAAGGCCGAAGGTAGTAGGCCTTCGGAGATTGAAACAAGGGAAAATGGAAACAGGGGAGTGAATCTTCCCCCACGTTTGGCGGCTTAATTGGGAAGGAACGAAAGTGGTCAACCCCTGCAATCCTCTTTGACCTCCGTACACTGAGGCCACCAACCTTTAGCTAACATAGGGGGAATCTCCCCCCTAAAGGTACGCTTCTCTCACACCATGCCCAGCCTTTCATATCTAGTAGTTTGCATAAACCTACTGGACTTGTGCCTATTCATGTTAACACATATTCTCAACCTTATGTAGGCACTATTAATGGGCAACCTTCAAATTTCCCTTTCTTGACCCAGATGGGTAATCCCCCTGCTGGGGGAATCTCCGCCTATCATTCATAAGGGGGTATATACCACAGACCTTCACGAACAATGACATACCTTCATACAATGGGTCTACGTATCCCGTAGTTACCCCTTTGAGTAACTACCCCTTTTATACGCAAACCATGTACACACCACCAAATATGCCTATGTACCCAAACCCAAACCCTGCAGGCTCTTTTACAGATTCAACAGGTTCCGTAACCCCTTTTGTTCGTTGGATCAAGGACTATCCTCTTTTGGATGGACTAAAAATGCCTTCCCATATTGGTTCCTACGATGGAAAGGGGGACCCAGATAATTTCTTACACCTTTTTGAAGGAGCCATCCGCATGCAAAAATAGTTAATGCCCGTAGCTTGTCACATGTTCACATACACCCTTAAAGATTCTCAACTATGAGGATCTAAAAGCTAAGTTCCAATCACACTTCAGTCAACAAAAGAAGTTCACAAATACACACCTGGCGGTCCACATAATTAAGCAAAGAAAAGGCGAAAGTACTAGGGCCTTCATTACCAGATACACCGATGATACTCTACAGATTTTGGGCCTACACAAAGAGCAGCGTATCTCTAGTTTTGTTCATGGTTTAAGAAAAAGAAGCTTGGTTAAACACCTCTCTACGGACCTCCCATCCACTTACAAGGGTCTGATGGAGAAAACCTACACATAGATTAAAGCGAGAGAGGTGGCAACCAATAGAGCTCCAAATGAGCAAAGGGAAAACTTCAAAAGGTCAAAGAAGTCCTTTTGGGAAAATAACAAATGACAAAAAAGCAGGGATAGGTTCTCCCCTACCATGGACCTAGTCATGGATTGCTCTCTAGCCTATCTAAAAGGCCAAGAGAGATTCTTGTTACAGAAAAAATAGCAAAAACTTTTGAGCAACCCCCTCGGTTGGCCAGAAACAAATGGTCCCGAGACAGAACCAAATACTAGCATTTCTACGAAGATCATGGACATGACGCAAATCATTGTCGAGAATTACAACACCAAATAGAAGAAGCAGTAAAATCAAGACAGCTAGCCCACTTGGCAAAAGGAGTAAAGAAGAAGAAAGAAAAAAACCCGACACTCAGTTAGGCGAATAGAAGAAGGAGGGGAAGGACGCAATACCTGTCAAAGCCCCTATTCTCATGATAAGAAGAGAAAGTCACAATCCTATAAAAAGACCGGTGGAAGGAAATTACAGTAAAGCAGGGGAAATCACATTCCTACCCATTCGGAATAGGAGCTCAGTAGATCCAGTCATCATAAGAGCTTACGTGTCAGGGAGACAAGTAAACATAGTATATCTGGATGGCGAAATCTTGTGTGAAGTTGATGTGTCGTTGTGTGGTGTTTATTTATGATAGTTCAAGTTTTAAATTTATATTTTGCTAACTTAACTAAAAACAACACTTTAACGGGCAGTGTACTCGGTCGGTGGTAGATTCGTGGTAAGTAGGGTGTCGAACAATTGAAGCGAGGTTAAATCTCTTAATTTATTTATTTTTTGGTTATCTAATCTAAGTTAATTCTAATCTAAGTCAAACCTATGCTATTCTTTTTTAGTTCTTAATCAATAAATTTCTAACAGGTAAAAGAGGGGTTTCAGACTGAGTGACTAGGGCACGGTTTGTTGGTCGACTTATAATCACAATTAAAGGTGGATACTTTAACTTCGCAAGCAAATTAATAGAAGATAAAAGAGCGGTCGAGCCTTATGATAGAAAACTATTACTAACCATCATTAAATCCGAATTAGATGTTGGTTTGTTTATTCATAATGATTACTTAATCTCGAAGATGCATATCATTTTAGACTTAGGCGAGACTTTCTTTAAGACCTTGACACATTAATTCTGTCTCACTTTAAAGCAATCCACATATTATTAAAGCATCCTTATTAACTGTTTATTATCTATACTTAAGGATTAAAAGGCATAATTGGTGTCTTGTTAAACCCTAGCATGGAGTCTTTACCGCTTACTATTTAAAGGCTATTATACACTAGTAGTCCTTTGTCCAACTTTCTATATCGAGATATTGATCATTATTGTTGAATATCTAGATTTAGATTACTAGTCAACAAGTTTAGTAAACACAATGGTAGTTCTCTGTTAACTAGTTAACAGCAGACGCTTTCCTTAGCACAGATTTTATAGAAGACAATATTGTGATCCTATGATTCTTGATGTATAAACTACTATATGGACAGCTATCCTGGCATCTAGATTACTTGGTCCGTATCACTTGATATAGTTGGACATATTTGTTCACTTACTAAAGCACGTAATAACTTTGAATTAATTAAACATAATTCAAGATTAAACGTTAAATTAAGCAATCGTGGACATAAACAACAAGCTAACAGTCTGATCTGATTTTATGGGCTAATTCATGATAGGTATTTAGATTCTGATCATGTTTATTTTTATATTTGATTAATTGTTTTAGCCAATTAGGTTAATTACCGAGTGGTTCGTTTGTTTAATATATCTATTAGTTTACATTGGAATTGATTTAATCACGGGGCGCGTAGTGGGTGGGGTTATGCGGGGTTGTTGTACGAGGTCGGCGAGGGGCGAAGAGTTTTTGAGTTTTAGAGTTAGGTCGAAGAGGAGGAGGGTGCTAAATAGGGTAGGAAGGTTAGGGGAGATTTACGAGTTCGGAAGGTAGGGCAGGGCATAGGTATAAGAGGTAGATTGTAGGGAGGGTAACGTAGAGGGGGTTGATATGGAAGAAGGGGTTTAATAAGGTTAGCTATAACAGCAGCGAGGATATTAGTAGATGATGCGGGTAGGTATAGGGGTAAGGAAGGAAAACCGTGAGGTCGTTGGAGAGCTTTTTTTACTTTATGTTCCTATATAGTTCAAGTTAAATAATTTAAATGATATATAAGGTTAGTATTAATTTTATTTTTAGTAAGTTTGATTTATGCTTTTTTGTTTTTTTTGAGATCTTTCTGTTATAGGATATTTATAGGGTTTAGTAGGATTAGAGGTAGGTATTTTCTTGATTATAGTTAGGATAAGGTATGGCTATTTTAATTACCTAAACTACTATCTGCCTAGTTCTTTTTCGCTATTTTAATTCGCTTTTTATGTGTTACGCTCTTTTCATTACCTTCTCTATCTTAGCAATTTTTTAATTTTAATCCGAAAATATCAATAGGACCGCAACAAGGGTGGATCCTCTTTTCTCAACCCCCTCCTCTCTAACCTCCTCCTCCTCTCCCTCCTTCCTCATTCACTCTTCTCTTATCCCTAATCCCTCCCTTTTTTCCATCCTTTCTACCCTCTCCCTACTAAGCTTTACTTTTTTGACCTATTTGTGGGTTAGGTAACGTGCATATGATTTAGAACACTGAAAACTAATTTTTTAATTTTGTATTTATAGAGTCTGGAAGTTTGTTCGATACGGCGTATCAAGGGATATGGAACTCGGGTATTGGAGTTTCTTTAGTGTAGGGATCACGTTTGATAAAATCTTCCAGAATATTCAGCATATATATTTATAATACGGCGTATTCGTTCTTATGGATCGACATAATGATTTTATATTCATTGTGGTCTTTTGGTGAGTGCGCTCCGGATATGCACGTATTTTCCTTGATGGATTACGGCCGTAATATTAGAAGTCAGAATCATTAATCATCTAAATTTCTTCATTAAGCTCCAGAATGCGCGGCCTTTTGCTATTATTCACAAAGTACTCCGTAATTACTGCATTTATTAAATATAAACGATTTTAAGTAATAATTCTGTTGCTATAATAACCAACAGTGGGTTAATAAATGGGAGAAATGAGTGCTAGTACAAATAGACGTATTTGATGTCATCAATATACTCTCCACTTGATCACTACTTGTCCTCAAGTATCCTTTAGAAGTCTATAAAAATGTATCATTAAGGATATTTTCCATTAAAGCATTTATTTGATCTATTACAAGTACACAACCAAACACCTCACGAAATAGGGAGATGAAAACAACTTAAACTACACTCTACTAATCTATGTGATTAACAATGTAACTAATTCGCTCAAATTTCTCGGGTCATGTCGATGTATTCTATCATAAGCTTGGCCAGGTATAAAACATCTCCTCGCTAAAGCTATGGGGTAACAAGTTAATAAAGGTAAATATGGGGTTTGATGACGAAGGCTTAGGGGTTGATTACTCTAGATATCTCCATTATCGATTAAATATTCAAGGAGGGCGACAAAGACCACACATTACACACTCAGTAATGACGGGTAGTACACATCGTGACTGCTCACTCCACCTCGATAAACTAAAGAGTAGGAATAGTAGAGTAATATAGGGTTTGGATATTCTAACTTTCACAAATAGTAATAATCGTAACCAAGGCAACTGGACATGCATACATGCCCGTAACGTACAAGAATAGACTGCACGCTCGATTCAAATCCTCATTCATGTAAAAAACCATGGTTAATGATTAAGGAATGGGAAATAAGTTGTTGTTAAATAATTATTTCGATACACTAATAGATACAAGTCTTAAAATACAAGTTGCTAGATACTTTATTTCCCGAACGTTTTACATGACAAAGCAATACTATTTACAACGTCTTGATCATGGTTCAAAATCAACAATTTAAGTTGGCATTTCACCTTAATGGTTTAAACTTTATAATCTCCATTATTTACATTCTAGCAAGCAAGTGGTATGATATCTACACTTTATTACCAATACTTTACATCGTCGATTTGTTTCAACGAATACTGATCTTTGCTGTAATTCCTTTTGTAGTTGCGTGTATTAAAATAAAATGTAAAGGCGATTTGGGTGTACTCATAAAATTTTACTAATTTTAACTAGGTATCTCCATTCTAAAATCCATTATCTGCGGTCTCGTTATAATATACACATAGCAAAGTTCTAAAGTTCTACATATCACCGTACATCACCGTCATACTCATATTTTTGAGGAATTTGGGTAAACATTTAGAAACAGATAAGGTTAAATCCTTACAATATCTAACAATGATTATTATGTGCGGGTTATGTAACATGTAATTTCATAAAAGTATGCTTGAAAATTTTTAAATTTGAGCATAATTTAAGCATTTCAGTATGAAAAATAGGACAAGTAAACATTCTAATTCCATCCCCCCACTTAAAGTATACAACGTCCACGTTGTATAGAAAAACATTAAATACGGGAATTTAAAAATAATTAGAATGAGAAACTCTCTTGATTTTTGCTCGGTAGATTCTCTATGTTGAGTTTATTAGCAAGATTGTGTGTTGAACAGCCGCCTTGAAGTTTCAAGACTCCAACACTTCAAGATCTCCAGATTTGTAAATTCTCTACCAATATTCGTCGATATTTTTTTTCTTCTAAGGTCCTGTATAAAGCATAGGAAAAACGTATGCATTCTTATCTTGGTACCTACGGTTAATTTAAACTAAACTAAACAAAACTATACAGGAGATCGATACGCCATATCTATAAACTGGAATACGCCGTATTGAAAAAGCTATAAAAAAGTATCTGAATATTGGTCAGTCTGTTGAATACGTTGTATCATGTGCATGAATACGCCGTATTGATAGAACTGACAGTAATGTTTTTAAAGTACATAAAAAGTAAAGACTAATAACGTCCAGACATTCAATACGCGGTATGGTATGGAGCGGATACACCGTATTGATGTCTGGGAAGACAGACTCGATAAAATTAAATAACACTCTGGGTTGTCTCTTGGGAAGCACTTTTGTTTACAGCGAAGTCTTTAAGTTAGACTTGTCTTCAGCTTCTCACTCAGTGCGCGTAACCTTCCATCCTTCGTCCATCGTCTGAAATATTTCCTGGTATGCTCGGCAGGCCTCATTACTTATGATTGGAAGATCGTCGTATTCGTCTTCTTTTACAACAACATATCCTTCTTCATCATTGAATGAGTATTTGATCATCTTGTATCTTTTTGTTTTGCAAACCGGCACCTCACGAGTTTTGATACCACATAACTCATGTCCTTTATTATGAGTTTCATTTTCATATTCCCCTTCATTATATTTATGGTAGTTAATCTCATGGCTCTTCCATCTTTTCCAACAATCATTACTTGATTCATCATCGCTGATTAAGCATTCCATGATAGCTTTGTTCCTTAAAGCTTCATCTTTTAGTTCGCTATCTTCCAAAGCCTCATACCATTCAAGGTCTTATTAATGGAGCAAGTTTCCAATATGGTAAGCACGGGGAAAATTTCCTCCATTACAATACCCATACTCTCTCCAACTATAGGTTGGCCATTTTGAACATCCAGTTTTATATTTAAAAAGCTTGCAAGTATTTTTGACTGGTTTCGGTTCCTTCCATATTTCATTATCAAACCATGTCTTGTCATATACCCATGGTACATTCTCATTCCATTCATAGATCCAGTCGTTTTTGTAATCTTCATAGGGTTTAAACCCCATAATATCCTTTGTAAGTAAGTCTGGATCTACTTTGAGAAGGTAGTTAAATTCATTGAATGCCATACAGAGAGGTGTCTCGTAGTAAAAAACATCAGTTTCTATCTTAAATTTTTTGGCAGTTTCATCCTTATTACTCTAGTATTCTTCAAGATCAGAAGATACATCATCATATACCTAAATTTCATCACCACCTATTTTCCAGTAATCCCACAAAGCTCCTTTGGTGAATATATCTATCATTTTATAGTTTACGATCTTTGTAGCCAACCAGCCTTCAAATTTTGGATTGGCTGGGTCCTATTTTATTATGGGAGTGTTAATTCCCTCGATGCGAGAAGGTGGGTAGTATTTTCCAAAAAAAATTGCAGTTAAGTCGACCCAATAAGTGATTGATTCTTTGGTTTTATCAAATCATCTTCGTGCACCTCCAGCCAATGAGATCAGAAAAACAACAATTCTTAGTTTATCATGATCTACATTGGGTAATTTAATTAGGTCAATAATTTTTAGGTAGTATTCAATATGTTCAACTGCATCTTTCCCGTTTGTTCCACTAAAAGCATTGTTGTGCATATCGTCTAAGAATTTTTCTTTCAATTCATAATAGTTCTTACCGTTAACGGTAATACTTGTTATCCCGGAATAGTAACCTGCTTTGTCATTAGGCGTAAATGTTTCCATACTTGACTTCTTTCCCTTGTCTGCCATAACTTTCTTCAAATGACTAGCTCTAATAAATATGTCCTGTAACAAGGGTAAAAATATCAGCAGGATTTGCTCTGAAGAAAGATAGAAAAAAAATTTAGCATGAAAATCAAATACAAAAACTCAGGGTTCTGATTCTGTTTCAGATGCACGATACGCCGTATCCAATAGAAGTGAATACGCCATATTAATCTGTTGAATGAATACGCTGTATTGGACAGAAAGTTGGATACGCCGTATCCGATGGAAGTGGATACGCCGTATCAGGTTATCTACCAGAACAGTGTATAAGCAAAACAATTAAATTTAAACACCAAGTATACAAGCAAACAATAAAACCACTCCTCTCTCTATATCAATATACATAAATACACTAATCTAATTTACACTACTCCTAAGGGTTAGATATAGTCTAATGTTAAAAACCAAAGCATAAAATAAAAATCAAGATTAATTTTCACTCCGTGGCAACGGCGCCAAAAACTTGATGTGTCATTATGTGGTGTTTATTTATGATAGTTCAAGTTTTAAATTCATATTTTTCTGACTTAACCAAAAACAACACTTTAACGGGGAGTGTACCTGGTCGGTGGTAGATTCATGATAAGTAGGGTGTCGAACACTTGAAGCAAGGTTAAATCTCTCAATTTATTTATATTTTGGTTATCTAATCTAAGTTAATTATAATCTAAGTCAAACCTATGCTAATCCTATGTTAGTTCTAGAGAGACTAGTACGGGTTTGTTGGTCACTATAATCAATTCAAGACACTTTAACCCACGCAAGCAAATTAACAAAAGATAAAAAAGCGGTCGAGCCTTATGATAGAAAACTGTATTAGCCATCATTAATCCTATTAGAAGTTGGTTCATTTATTTAGTGCAATGATTACTTATCTCGAAGAGGCTTATCATTCTTAGACTTAGGCGGGACTTCATCTTAAGACCTAGACAATGGTGATCTTGTCATAATTAAAGCATCTGCATAAAGCATCCTTATTACCTGTTTATAATCTATCTTAGGAACTAAAGCAGTGGTGATCTTGTTAAACCCTAGCTCATAGAAACTTTACCCACTTACTGCTTAAAGGAAATTTATACACTAGAAGTCCACTTGTCCAACTATCCAATGGAATCAGAACATTATTTGTTGAACTATCTATTTTCACCTACTAGTCAACATGTTCAATAAACCAAAGGCAGTTTCTGTTAACTAGTTAAGCCAGAAGCGTATCCTTAGCATGATTTTAGAAGGACAATACTTATGATCCTATGATTCTAGATGTATAAACTACTATATGGAGAGCTATCCCGGCATCTAGATTACTTGGTCCGTATCACTAGATCCAGTTGAATGATAGGTCACATACAAAAGCACGTAAACAAGTATGAATTGATAAACATAAACAAGCATACAATGATAAATTAAGCAATCGAGACATAAACAAATCCAAACATTCAGATCTTTATAATAACGGCTAATACCTGAAGGTATTAGCCTTCAAACATCATAATTAATACAAGTGTAATTGTTTTAGCCAAGATAAACTAACCGAGTTAACGAATGATACCCCAAACTGAACGATTACAAAAGTATAAGAAATTACACGTTGTCTTCTATGGATTGGAATGCGTTGCAAGACCTCTTCTGCTCCTTTTCTCCTCTGAAAATCGACTTTTGTTTTTTAGGTATCGAGAATATGATTTAGCAGACTTAAAACTCATTTTTGAGTTTTGTATTTATAGAGTCTGGAAGTCGGTTAGATATGGCGTATCTAAAGGATTGGATACGGCGTATTGGAGTTTCTTGGAGTTTCACATACTATATTTCGAATACGGCGTATTGGTGTTTTGGATATGGCGTATTGATCTACTTTCCTTTGTGGTCTTCGGTGAGTGCAGGCACGGATACGCCGTATCTTCCTTGATGGATACGGCGTATTGGTAGTCAAAATCATTAATCTTCAAAATATCTTCGTTTAAGCTCCAGAATGCGCGCCTTTTGCTAATATTCACCAAGTACTCCATAATTACTGCAATTCTCAAATATAAATGATTAAGTAACAATTCTTTGCAATAACTATACAAAATGGGTTAATAACATGGGATAAATGATGCTATAAAATAGA
This sequence comes from Tanacetum coccineum, assembly GCA_026074375.1. Lineage (NCBI taxonomy): Eukaryota > Viridiplantae > Streptophyta > Magnoliopsida > Asterales > Asteraceae > Tanacetum > Tanacetum coccineum. The sequence goes on from BQNB010053527.1 coordinate 10,259, forward strand.
CGTTATTTGATGTCATCACCTCTATTACATCACATACGAGTGTTTGAGTGAATTATATTTTTCCTTATTCGTGAGGTGCTTAGTCATGTTATACAACTTGAAGATCATTGGGTATTGTCAATTTTAACATATTAAAAAAATCCAAAAATATTTCTTATAATTCTAATTTTGTTTTGTAAAGCTTATTTCTTTCTTTATTTTGCTTGAGGACAAGCAAACCCTTAAGTGTGTGTGTGTGGGGGGGGGGGGTGTTTGCGCCTTTTGCAATAATTTATTAAAAAACCAAAAATATTTTCGATAATTTCATACCCAATAAAAAATTTTAAAAATAAAAATCAAAAATCAAAATTTAAAAATATATACAAAAATTTCCTTGTCTTGTCATGTAGGAATTTTATTTCTGAATTTCTTTTCTTAGATTTGCTTGAGGGCAAACAAAGTTTAAGTGTGGGGAGATTTGATAACGCTCAAATTATACATATTTCTATATGCGTTATCTATGCTTTTATACTTATATATTGGTTAATTATAAGAACTTTCTGTACTTAATCGAGTATATTTGCTATTGTAGGTTCATGATACGTGTCGTGGAAGAAAGCGAAAGAATACACGAAGATTTGAAGCTTAAACGAAGAAATAACTCAAGTTGAACACTTCCCGACACCTATCCACTGTTTTGGCCATAACTCGGTCATACGAACTCCGTTTTAGTTGGTTCAAGCAGCCACGCGAAGAGAATTCAATTATCTACAACCTTAAAAAGGCCATGTGCTGAAATTGCCCAAAGTGCGGTGGTTTTACCAAAAGTGCGGTGCACTTTTGAGGCGGTGGAAATAATTAAAGGCATTAAATGAAGACAGCATTAACACCCGAAGTGCGACGCACAATATATTTTGTAGGGGTGTGCACGGTTCGGTTTGGGTCAGTTTTTGGTGAAAACCGAAACCGTAACCGAATGTTCGGTTTTTCGCATAACCATAACCGAAACCGTTCGGTTTCTTCGGTTTCGGTTTTTCGGTTTGGGCTTGAGCCCAACTTTGCCCAACAATTCTTTTTTTCCTTTATCAAGCATATACTGCTTGTATACTACACTTTTTTAATGATTCAAGCTTATAAAGATTAAAGATCTAGTCTAAATCAGTAGCAAAAGAATCCCTTTGATATTTTTGGTCAACATCTGGTACATGCATGCATAAGGAATAGATAATGGTATAATCTTGTTTATCCTTTGAATATGATCTTTGCTAAATTCATGATGAATGTTATGTGTGTTGTTACTTGTTTGATTATGGAGTAATTTCATTATGTTTGTTTAGGTGTTCTTGAGATATGATATAAATATATGTTATGGATATATGCTTTTGATCATATAAATCGTATGCTCGATATTGTTATGCTAAGATCATTAAGACTTGTTTGATTTGTCATTGAAATAGAAGTAGGTCGAAAGGCTATATTGTGTTAATTGAATTTCGCGTTGTTTGTTTATGGCAAGTAAGTATTAACCTTGTGAGAATTGGTTAATAAAACTATGAGATGAAGAAACCAAAAGAAAAGAACCAGAGCCGGAAAGCACATAGAAATTGTTCACTGACGGCGCCTCAATCTCTGATGGCTCCGAAGCAGGTTTAATACTAGTCAATCCAGAAGGGAAAGAATATACCTACTATCTAAGATTCGAATTCGAAACCACCAACGATGAGGCAGAATATGAAGCATTACTCGCTGGCCTGCGCATAGGGAATGAAATAAAGGTCCAAGAACTAACAATTTTCGTAGATTCTTAGTTAGTGGCCATCCAGGTCAAAGGACTATTCGAAGCAACTCAAACTATCATTAAGAAATACCTAGAAAATGTAAAGGAATTGCTAGCTAACTTCCCCTGCCACTCGATAAAACACATCAAAAGAGACCAAAACAAAAAGGCAGACGCTCTCAGCAAATTGGCTTCGATGACTTTCTCCAAGCTTGACAAAGAGGTCCTAGTAGAGGTAATACAAGACAAGTCAATTACGCAAAGGGAAGTTGTAGACGTAAGACAAGAGGACGAAGATAGCTGGATGACACCCATCTGAGAGTACTTACAACTGGATAAACTTCCAGATGACCCACAAAAAGCAAGAAAACTACGAATAAAAGCTCTGTTATACAGGATAATGGACGGAACGTTATACCGAAGATCATACATGTCGCAATGGTTATGACTGTTGTACCTTCAAGTAATACCCCAGATTAGCTTCCGCTGCTATATGTAAAAATGGGGGTGTTACATGCACGCAATCCTACAGTCAGTTGTGTCGAAAATCATAAGACTGGGATACTACTGGCCATCAATGCATAAAGATGCTAAGAGTTTGATCCAAAAATTTGAAACATGCCAAATTCACTCTCCGATACCAAGGAAGCCGAAGCAGGGAATGACATTTATAACATCAGCATGGCCTTTCTCACAATAGGGAATTGACATCATGGGACCATTACCAATAGCACCCAGAGGTGCAAAATTCCTAGTAGTGGCCATCGACTACTTCACAAAATGGGTTGAATCAAATCCACTAACATCAACAACGGGAAAACACATGAAGAGATTTGTTTGGGAGCACATAGTATGCAGATTCGAAATTCCTTAAATCATAATCTCAGATAATGGGAAGCAATTTGCCGAAGGCACATTCCCTATTTTTTTTGCCAAAAACTTGGAATACATAGACAATTTTCAAGGAGCCTTCGAAGATCGAAGTGATCTAGGTTTCTTTGACAACAACTGCTCCACAGAAGCATAAGGATTTGAAGTGAAATCAAACAAGAAGGAGTAGGAAGCATTGGCCAGATCATCTCTAGCTCGATTATACTCCTCTTTCAAAGATGTATGATATTCGGGCATCTTCTCTAAGATAAAAGGTTCATTCAGTTTGGCTACTTCTTCGAACGTCGCACATCTACTATGGATGATAGATGCTCTAACAAGTTTTGTAATAAGGACGCCCATCTCATCACTATGAACAAGTTTCATTGCTGCGTCAGGAATAACTTTTGTTACTATGGCAGCCCTATCCTGCCTCAAGCTATCAATCTCTTATAACAATTGAATTCCAGAAGCCTTGAGCCTCTCCTTTTCAAATTCGAGACCATCGATTTTGGCGCGAAGAAGGGACAGAGTTTTCTCATAATTAGCCCACTTCCTCACTTCAAGTAGAAGCCTGCCATAGTCATTGTGGAGGCCATTTACCTGTCCTTGTAAAACCTCAATTTCGGAGTGCTTGTCAGAAACAAGAGGATTCTTATCTAAATCTTGAAGACCCTCATTGCATTTCTTTTCTAGCTCGGCATATGCCTTATCCCTCTTGATCTCTCTTTCTCGAATGGCGTCGCAGGATGCCCTGGCCTTACGCAATGCAGAAATAAGCTCCTAAGTCCTACTGTTCAACATATTGTCTAAGACAGCTTGACGCATGTAGGCTCTATCATGTATATCGCAGAGCTATTCTATGCTAATATCCCTCAAATGCTGCTTCTATGAAGGAGAAGTGACATGAGCAACAACCCAGTGGCAATCAGTGGCATCCTTTAACTCTCTGGCAGAAGGAAACTCTGTATGGAGCAACAAGAAGAAAAGGAAATGACATTAATAAAGTGGTCAACAAAGACAAAAATAATCCATACAAAGGTTCAAATTTGCAATGTATATCAGGATCACTATCAACATCAAGAGGGGTTGAGGCATCACCAACAACCTTACTCGCCTGAACGGGAACCTTTCGAGCCCCATGATGAGAACCCTCTCTAAGACCATCAACAGTAAGTTTCCTTTTCCCCGCAACATTCAACTTCTCACTAGCCTTAGGGAAAGAAGATGTGGAGGGATGCACTAGAAGTAACACATCCTCAGAAGAAGTATTTCCTGAATCAACAATATTTTCAGCCACATTCGAAGGGTGCGCAGTAGATATGGGCTCCACATCAATAATGGGAGTTTCGTTATTCACGGACTTTGTAGACAGAGAACCTTGATTGTCATCAAAACCTTTCTCAGGAAGGAAGTTAAACTCACCGTCAATTCCTTGGATCACAAAACTTCTGAAATCCATTTCTACAAAATACAAGACATCATGACATAAGTTACAAGACAGGATAGGTCAAGTTACACAAAACAAAACAATGTATACCCTGTCAACGATGATAGATCACATGTCTTTTAGGGCTATATTTCCACGAGGTCTTTAGACCTGCAAGATAGAGAATGGGATCCAGAAATGTCTGAACGACACAAGGATAAGTGGAGATTTAGGAGTATAAATGATTCGTTTGAGACTGCACATGAATCTTATCTTTGAAAGATTTTTTGTCCAACTTATTTTCTTCAAGAAGAAGTTCGGGGTATCTAGAAGGGATTATTTTGTTTTCAATATAGAAGAAAATACCTTTCCAGTTCTCAAGATGAGTTATGGGTTTTATTAAGGCTTTGGGCATATCAACGCCACCTCTATTAGAAAGGGTTAACCAGTCACCTGCACGACCAAGGTTTAAGAAAGATCGAAGGAGGTCAACGGAGGGCTCACCACCATAAGCCTTGCACATTACGACAAAGGTTGTCAACTTTATTATACCGAAGGGATTAAAGCGTGATATGTGTACCTTAAAGTAGTTTAACACATCGCATATGAATGAAGGAATAGGGAGTATTAAGTTGGAAAGGGAGAAGTAATGAGTATATAGACCAACAAAACCTAAAGGGGCATCATAAATGGTCTCAGACTTCTTAAGAAGAATAACCCTGGTATCCTGAGGAATGTCATAGTCATGAAGAAATTGAACCAGTTGTTCTTTCGATAAAGTGAACGTTTAGGTGGAGATGACAAATTTGGAATCCATGAAATATCAAGGAAAGAAATAATTACCTTATGAGAAGATGATTTATAGGCAAAGCTGTGGTAATAGTTTCTTTAATAATGGGGGTATCAAATCAGTTCGTACGCGCGACTAGTAAAATTGGAGAAATATTTGAAATTTAAATTTCAACTCTGATAAAAAACGCGCACATTTCTCAAGGAAGACTTTTCTTATCCTGTATTTAACTAACTCCTCGTCAAGTGGAGAGTAACATTTAATGCATACAGCACATGTACGTGGATCTTTAATGGTCTCTGAGTGATTTGCTGATTGAAGTCGAAGGCAATGCATTCATAGATGCATACAATACATTCGACTGGGGGGCTTGATGACGCACCCTCCTCTCCGGCTCGAAGGTCTCCCCTTTGAGCTCGAATGTGATCCTCTTCCCAATTATACTATGGGACCTTCGAATAGTTTCGAGCGGTGTAAAATCATCTTCGGGATGATTACCAGTAAGAGAATCCGCCACGCGAAGACCTACACCCTTTGCAGGAGGTCTTCGACAAAACTAGGGAAAAGGTCTGGCTAAGTCAAAACCCACATTCTCCCTCTCTACCAAAGCTTTTCCGCCAAGGTAGAGATTGTGGTACACAGTTCCTGGAATCACCCCTTAAATTATGGGACACCCCCACGTTCACCGGTATTTGTGCTAGGCCTCGTTCCATCTTTTACACCTATAAATAGATGGCAAGGTCTCCAGGTATGAACACCACTTTCATACACACTCATTTTACCTTACTTTACGCTACAAAGCACATACTTACTCTCATGCCGAAAGTGATTCGCAGGGACACCCCCCGCGCTTCACTTAACGTAGTGTTTCCAATTGTGTTAACACAGGTTATTCAAGACTTAGAAATCCAACAATCACCACAAGAACTATTTGATCCATTCGAAGCCTGATAGTGCCCATATTTGCACAATCACCAACCATGTAGTCTATATTTATCCTTGTGTTGAAATTTCTGGCTACCTAATCCATAGTTCAGGAAAATGGTTCAAAGATTGGCACTTTCGTTGATGACATATTATTTTGATCATAGAAGACCCCCCGGTATTGTCAATTTTGATACTGTTTATCTCAAGTGGGGGATATGTTATCTATGTCTAGGAGTATAAGAAAAATAAAAAAGAAAAAGGTGGTGCAACTATAAGCCACCTAATGTAATAACTCCTGAGGTTGGTTACGTGTTATAAAACCAACTAAGTATAAAGGTGGTGCAACTATAAGCCACCTAGTGATTTTGAGGATGGTGCAACTATAATCCATCCGATGTTATGAAGAATGGGTTAGCACGCTCTACAAGATCTCATTATTAGCTAACACACTATAAAGATATGATCAAGTTTTCGCACTTGAAGACTTGGACTATGGATGGACAATAGCCAGTTATGAATACCTTATAATATATATTACTATTTGTTTTGTGTTTTTATCTTAACATCAATTAAATGTGTATCCCATGTCTATCCTAACCTTTAAATCATGCAATAAAACTGTGTTATGTCACCCATGTTGCCTTTAAGAATTGTTTAGACCCTAACTCTAACTGATGCAGATTTGTGTACTCTCCAAGCTTATGATGGAATACATACTATTACTGTGCAGATGAGCGATCACCCCGAAAATAAACACTTAGACTAGTTGAGAGTTAAGTGATTTTTGATCTCCTTTTCGTGAGGTGTTCGGCTTTGATGTTTCTAGCATAGGTATTTTATAAATTCATTTCTTTGATTTAAATCAAAAAAATCTTTTTATAAACTATTCTAACAGGTCTACTTGAGGGCAAGCAGAAGTCAAGTGGGGGAATATTTGATGACATCAAATATTTGATACTTTTTAGTTTTAATTTTCCTCTAAAAATACTTGAATTGTCTTATAAATACTTAAATTCAATACTTTTACGGTTATTTCGTTATTTTCAGGTAAAATGCAAGTATGTGACAAGAAACACGGGAAAAGGACGTAAAAATGAAGAAAACGCGTATTCTTACGAGACTTTACGGCGTAACCCGTACGATAGTGTTACGTCGTAACCTATTCAAGGCAAGACACGTCATCCAGCAAGATTACGGCGTAACCACACGCAAGGTTTACGCTGTAACATTATTATTATGGAAGGATGAGTTTTCTGAGTCAGCATTATGGCGTAACGTGGACAATTGATTACGCCGTAACATCCTTTAAGCCTAAAAGATGGAAAGTGCACGTCAGCAGTTTACGGCGTAAACCCCTAAAAGGTTAGGCCGTAAACTATTCGAAATCTATAAATAGAGGCCTCGTTCAAACAATTCGATATCAACCATTCCACCACAGATCCAAGGGGTGATCAAGGCCTCCATATCTTGAAAAACTCCACCAGAAGTCTAAGGGAGATCACACTTTAACTTGCTTTTGTATTTAATCATTCATAAACAACTTCTGTAAGAATTAAGAGTCTTCCATCCATGATTATCTTTATTAATTCTTGCTTTGTTGTTGCCATGAGTGGATAAGCACTTCAAATGCTGGCCCAGTCATGAATCTACTATCGTTATAATATTTGTTTCCTGTTAGATCATTGTTTTGTTGGATATCCTTTTGACTATCGTGTAACCCTGGGTTTTGGTAGTATTGCGGGTGGTATAGATCATGTTAATTATGTTATTAGATTACCACTTGAACATGGGATTAGCAGGGTACTAGGGAAGGATGATTATCCTAACCCTGAAGTAGGAACTAATCCGGTTATTGATAGAGCTAAAACACGTGATAGTTCTTGGATCGTTTATAGCTCGAGGTTGTTTAGACCTCATCTAGGATGAATAATAATGATAATAACATGCAGCGGAATAAGAACAAATCAATGTTATTCTAACAAGGTTTTTTATCATTATCTTCTCTACAATGACTACTACAAGCCCTAATTCTACCTTGATCAATGGTAGAACGTATTATCTACAAGTTTAATATTTAAAAGATTTATTTGTCTTATACTTATCTTCTTATGTAAGCCTTGAAATCTATCTATTTAAAGAGATTCATAGGCGTCTAGTATACACATCCAAAAACATAGAGCTCTCCCAATGAGAGTCTAGAAAAACGTATGTGTACATGTTTAGTTAATAGTTAGATTAATAGTTAGTTAGTTAGTAGCTCCAAGGTATAGAATTGGGGCAAGGTGGAAACATATGAATAAAAAATCTTGTTCAATAACAATGGTCTTCATTATATTCCACTGCATAATTGTTATCATTGTTATTGTTTGTCCTAGATACAAGTTCTAAACAAACTTGATCTTAAATAGATCTTATCAATTGGTATCAGAGCCTCGTGGCTCATGATCTAGGATCTACAAGGTTTTTGGTATTGGTGTTTCTTATGAATACAAAAGACAAATCTGTTTTGGCGATTTGGTGTGGATTTTGGTAAACCAATGTTTTTGCGACACTTTAAAGCGCGTCTTTAACTTAAAAAAAGGCGACAATGATTATATTTGTTTGGAAAGTCCAAGTTGAGGCGCTGTAATTAGGGTTTATCACACAAACCCCTAAACTAGTTACTTTCTGGATCAAACCCTAATCTGTCAAAACAACTAAAATCATTCTTATTTGTCTGTATTCAAAGCCAAGATTGAATGGTTTTGGTTGATTTCTTAGAAACTCACATCATCTCTTTCAAGCAGTGCGTAACACAAAGGCTTTAGTACCTAGTCCAGGTATGTTTCGTGATTGTTAAGTACTCCAGTTATACGTTTCTGCTGCCAAACTAACAAAGAGAATAGTAGTAATTTCTAGTGCAGCTCAACACAAAATACTACTGCCAACGGAAACGAGTTTATAACACTATCAGTTTATCTTTTTAGTACTCGCTATGGTACAGAACTCTTTTATTAGTTTCTATCTCGATTAATACTGTCAAGTATTTGTAATACTGCCCGTTCCATGTTTAAATAGTGCTGGTTTACGACTTCACATGCTGTTATTGACCAAAGGAAGGAATTACTTGTCGACCTGCTAATGAATGTGTATGAAAATCTTATTGGATCTTAAAGCAGTATGTTATGCGTATTTCTGTCGAAAAAGAAGAAGCAGCTTATGATTGATCTCTGTTTGAAAAAATAATGGTTAGTACTCAGCTGGTTTGGATGAGTACATGCTGTAATTGGTGCTTAATTACACATACCATCTACCTAGGAAAACGTGCTTAAAAGATTAAAAACATACCAAGAATACGTTGTATTTGTGTGTTTTGCATTTGTATTGTGCAGGTAACGGATATCTAAGAAAAGGACAAAAACAAAGCCAAAAAGAAAAAAACCGAGCACGGGAATGGAATGAGCGTGAAAAAAGTCAAAGTCAATGCCAAAAAGTCAACCCCGCAAAGTCAAAGTCAAAACCAAAGCCAACATCAAAGAAATACTTAATGGGCCAACCCGCACCCATCTAATGGGTTGGGTCAGCCTATTAATATATTAAAGACCAAATATTAAGCTTATTTAAGCTATTGGGTCCAACTCCAAAATTAGCCCAACAAGCCAAATTTGTTAGACTTAACAGCCCACACTAATATATGGGTTAACCTGCTACCCCGTTAGTCCCTTAACCCTTTGCATTGTTAGTCCAGAGACTATGCTTGCAACAACAACCTCAGGGATCAAACCTGCCAACCCCCTAACTTTACTACACCACAAGGACTGTGGTTGAAATAGAACCATACAAGAAGAGGGGCCAATCTTGCCAAACCTATAAACCTTCACCCTTGTAACACCAAAATAGATACAAACACCCCCAACTCCTTTTCCCGCCTAAATTTCTATAATAGGGTCTTCTTCCCCTGTCCTACCCTGCAACCCCATGACAAATCTCTTCTCTCCACAACAAAAATAACTTAACCCTACTTCACATGGGGTCATTGCCATATTGGAAATCCCACACAACCCCATTCATTGAATGATTCAAACACAGAGTGAAGGGCTATAAAGAACAGGGGATACAGCAAAATCAAGGGTTATGATCACTTTGGGACTTCACTCACACAACATGCACACCTGCTCATTCGTCTCACGCAAGAAGCAAAAAGATAAGACCTAGAACCTTCATAGTTTTAGTATAAATAGTGTCTTTGTAAGCCTTTGAAGGCATCTAGTTTACTTACAGCTTATTTACTTATGCAAATTTTAAAAATCCAAGAAATGATTCTTTTCACAAGTATCGAAAAGTTTGAAGTTATGTTGTCCTAAAAATCAGTTTCTTAAGTTCGAATCCATTGTTGTTTAAAAGTGTTTTACAAGTTCTCTAATGCTTTTGGTAAACTTATTTAAGCTGTTTTATACTTAAACAACATTAACTCTCTAGTTATTTTTTGCTTTAAATACTAAATTCATAAAAACACTACTCGCCCAAATACTTAGAAGAAAATCTGGAGACAATTTTTGTTAATGGATTGGCTAGAGGTTCTGCTTAGTAGGATACAGCTAGAGATAGTTTTTTAAGAAAGAATTTGGGTGTTTGAATCTTAACCAAAGTCTTTAGGACTTCTTGTAAGCTCTATTTTTCCAATTTTTGCTCAAAAACCGCATCTGCTAATTTCTTGCTTATCATAGTGCTTATTATTGCCTATTTTTGTCTTATTTGTTTGTTGAATATGTTTTGATCATGTTTTATGCTTAGTTATAGTTTAAATCTTAGTTTTAAGTGTTTAAGTCTAAAATCAGTTGAAAATCTTAAAAAAGTAGCATTAGCTTTTAGCTTGTTGTTCTAGCTTATTTGAATGTTTAAATCTGTTCATTAGGTGTAATATTAGCTTAAAAATATCTGGTATTTGAAGTTTTAAGTCTAAAACTCAGTTTAACAAGTTTAAAATGAAATTTAGGAAGTTAAAGGGGTGTTTGGGTCAGTAGGTAAAATGGGTCAAAAAGTGTTGTAAAACTGTGTGGGTCATTAAGCCAACTTTGACAAGCCTTATTTAGTTGTTATAAGCTGTATTCAAAAGATTTTAAAGTCTAAATATAAGTTTTAAGGAATTTCATATGAGTCCTTTAAAACTGTGGTCTTGAAGTTTTTTAAAAACTGTTGATAATTGGTTCTTGGTTAAAAGATTGTTTTGAGGCTTTGTTTAATGTTCATTTAGAGTCAAAATGCAGTAGGAAAGGAATGGTTTAAGTGTGCATTTGCATTTGTGATTTGGACCAAAACTGTCAAGGTACTAAGTCATATTTTCAAAGTCTAAAAGTCCTTTTTCCATCCCAAAATTAGATAAGTTAAATTAGGTTTTAGGATTTGAAATTTCTTGCACAAGTAGTTTGTAGTTCTAAATTTATCTGTTTCAACTTGTTTTGTAGTTTTAACTTATTTCACTAGCTTAAAATTAAGGCTGCAAAAGCCAATTTGTCTTTTAGAGAAAACTAAAAAGTGTGCAATCTGAGTGAACAGCCTTTTTCATTAAGCTTTTTCATGGCTTATCTGAATTTCAAACTCCTTTTTCTTTGTTGATTATTGAAGCCCATAGGATAAGCTTTTCAGTGCTATAAGCTACTAAGCCATAAGGATCCATTTACTAGCTTAAAAATAAGCTAGAAAGTGTCCCCTTTGGCTGTGTGGTTAGCAGTTTTGGCCAATTTGCTTATTCTGCTTTTCTTCTGCCCTTTTGCTTTTGTCCAAACTTGCTTATTCTTAGTTGTAAGTGCTTATTAGTTATAGGTGTTAAGCTGTTTTAGCCTATTTTACTTTTCCTTTAGCTTATTAAGCCCAAAAAGATAAAAAAACATACTCACCACATACTAGGGAGGTAGCCTTTTAGTTTTTTTTAGCTTTTAAGTAATTTGTCACCCTTTTGGAGCTTATTTCTAACTTATTTTAGGTTTTTATAATATGTCATTTCATAAAAAGTCCTTATTTTAGCTTACTAAAAGCTTTTGCAAAAAGAAATTTTCTAAAAATAAAAACTAGGGAAATTGGGAAGTCATGGGTGAGCAAGGCTCAAACCCGTGATCTCCACAACTTCTACCTAGTCTTTACACACACCACACAACCAACTGCCCTGTGGTCTTTTTTGAGTATAACTCTACAACATTTAATATTTAACCACATGTTGGCCTTTTAAGCTATAAGCCCTTTTTCGGCTTATTTAGATAAGCTGGGTGATCCAATTTATTTTTCTTAGATTTAGCATTCTTCAAAGTACTTTTCATAATTTTTTTAGAATTTTCATAATCAGTTTAATATTTTTAATATTTAATTTAGATAAAAACTGTTTTTAATTCATAAAAAATTAAATAAAAGTCAAAAAAATATAATTCTTTTAATTTTTTTTTCTTATCATTTAGGACATTAAAAATTACAATTTGCATTTGTACGGTAAAATTGTAGAACTATGAACGTTTTTTTTAGAAAACGTGTTTTGAATCCCGTTATTCATCTTTTTAGTGTTTTAGCTCATTTGCTTTCGTTTACACGTACCTTTACTTGGTTGTGCAATTTTTAATTGTAAAAATAGAATACCCATCAAAATTTGTGATATTCAAGATAAATTCTCAAACTCTACACTCGAATTTCAATTTCAAAACCTCTCGTCACGGGACAACGACCGGGAGTTTTTTTAGATTTTGCGTTTGGTAAAAGTAAAAATCCTTTTAAAAAAGCCTCTTGGACTATTCTCTCTTCTTAATACCATTGTATATTTGATAATTATCCTATATATATCTATATTATATATTATATTTATCATATTGCCATTTATATATGTACAAAGGGTTATTTTTAATAGTATCAACTGCCAAGAGTTAAACTACTTAACTCGTAAGACTGCTTCTCATTGGTACATAGTTCTGCTAGATTCAGAAAAGCAGTTACTACTATTCTTTTGGTTGTGACTTATTAAGTTAATACTGCCTTAGGCGATCAATGATTAGTTTTGTAAGGCTACGTTAGCAGATTTCGCATTAACACTTAACTTTTATGGATTCGCGGACAAAACACAAAGCACAAGTTTGTTGTGTTTACTGGTTTAATTCTTGGTATTTTGGTTTAAATGCTCTTACAGATTTTCAAAGGCTCGTATTATTTGGATTTATGATTATCAAATTTAGTAAACAATACTAAAAATAAATAGTGACTTTATTAACGTCGTACATTGTCCTAAAACACGAGGTGTTATAAACAACCTTCTTCATAATCAATTAATCCAAGAAATCCAAAAACGAGCCCTTAAATCTATTAAGAATATGTAAACCAAAATCCAAAATCCAAACAGTAAACACCAAAATCAAACAGGCTGTGTTTATGTTTTGTCCGAGATCCATCATGTGTGTGTTATCTGATATCGACTAGAACTGGCAGTGTTAACTGCTTTCCAATAGCAGTACAACCTTCCAATTGGCATTACTAATAATTTCTTGCCAAATAAATCGCCAGATACCTATGGGCTTTCCATCACCAATCTACGAATAACCTAAAAAGCCCATACATACACATCTTCATACACCTGTAGTTAGGTTTCCATAACCCTAACTTGTACTCACGTCAAAACATTACACAGCTGCGGTAAACTTACTTACATATGACTTGTCAGCACTTGAGCAGTAGAAATTTTCCTTGGTTGCATAAACTCGGTATTAGCAGCACTAATACAAATGCTTGGCAGCATTAACATGGACGCAAGCAGTTGTAACCATCATCCTTGACAGTTGAAACTCATAACCGATATCACTAATGAATGTGGTGGCAGTACTAACCTTGAATTCGATCCCTTGTAGCAGTACTAATTATGTAGGTCAGCAGTAAAAGCAAAACAACTAGCTGTACAAACCTGTTAACGATAAGGCTAGCAGTAGTAATGTTTTACCTTGGCAGTAGAAACACCAACGCGAGCAGTACTAACTTGTAACCACTGTTTAAGGATACCTTTTTTAAGTATCCAGACGACTCTTTTTAGTGTCACAAAGCTGTCACGAATCCGTCACAAATTAGCATTCTCCTTCCTCCCATAGCCTGTAGCAACACATTATCTGTCACAGATCCGATTACTCCTTCCTCCCATGGCTTTTTGTGACGCTTTAAGTGTCACTAATCTGTTACTAGGCTGTCACTAATTCATCATTCTCATGGCAGTACAAACACGAATAAGCAACACAAACACGTTACTTTTCTTGTATCCTTGACAATCTTGTAGTCATGAATTCAAACCCTTGATCCAATACAACTTTCTTGTTCTTTAGATTACATGTCGTATCATGAGCAGATTCAATCAAAAGAACCCAAATTGAATCACGAACCAAGAACATTCATAAATAACTTTGGATTAGGGTTTAGTGAAAAACCCTAATGTCATCGAGCCAATAATCATCAAGCTGAATGAAAAACGCGCGCGTGTGTGCAAGAGTTACCGCCTCTATCACTCAATATACTTAAAAAGCACAGGAACTCTTTCAAAGAAGGTTAATAATCTGTATAGGTTATTAGACTAGTTCTTGGGATAGTTGGGATTAATCACTATGACCTGGTTTCCTTACTTTCGTGACTTTTGAGGGATTCGGGATCGCAGGAATTATAAGGCAGACTAAAGAAATCTATTCAGGTCTGTCGACTTTAGAAACCACCAATGAGACCATGATGTAACATTGCACAGGAAAACATAGTTATAACGATAGTAATGTAATGGTTAGGCTAGCACGTTTCTCTCCCTGATTACTTCCATCTCTTTTAATTTCCGCATATTTACTTTCTTGCTATTTTCATAAATCAACTTCAAACTATTTTTAAAACGTGACACTTTCAAATTAAAACTAATTAACACTTAGATCTTGGGACGACTTCAGATTGACCATCTCTACACTACTCATAACCGGGTTCTCTACCTGTTAGTGCGTTTGTAAAGGTAAAGCAAGTTTTATAAATTTAAAACTTGAATAAAATATATTTTAAAATAAAATACGCATCACTAACAAATCTAAGACTCCCACTAGAAGGTAGGTTTCTAGGGAAAACTAACAATTCTGAACGTATTTGTGTAGTGTGACAAGAAACCCATCTGGTACCTGGATAGTGGATGCTCAAGGCATATGACTGGTGTCAAGAGTTACCTGCACAAATATGTAGAACAACCAGGACCTAAGGTGGTATTTAGAGATGACTCTACATGCACAACTGAAGGTTATGGCTCTATCAAGTGTAATGGTATAGTTTTTACAAAAGTAGCATTTGTAAATAGTCTTAAGTACAATCTAATTAGCATCAGTCAACTTTGTGATGTTAAGTATATTGTTCTCTTTGATGAGAAAAGAGGAATAATCTTCAACTCCAACAAAGAAGTTGTAATGATTGCTCCAAGAGTAAGAGATGTATATATTCTTGACATGACATTTTCTGCTCAAGAATCTTGCTTCTTTGCCAAAGCTTCTGAAAATCTCAACTGGATTTGGCATAAAAGACTTGCTCATCTAAACTTTAAAACAATCAACAAACTGGCAAAATAAAATCTTGTTATTGGTCTTCCCTCACTTGTCTACTCAAAGAACAAACCATGTTCATCATGTGAAAAGGGAAAGCATCATAGGGCCAGCTTCAAAACAAAACAGACATCTTCTGTCAAGAAATGTCTTCATCTTCTTCATATGGATTTATTTGGACCTGTAACTCCTAGGTCCACTAACCATTAAAATTGCACCCTTGTCATTGTTGATGAGTACTCAAGGTACACCCGGGTATACTTCTTGAAGAAGAAAAGTCAAGCACCTGAAACTATCATGTCCTTCATCAAAAGAGTTGAAAATCAAAATGACATCAAAGTCAAACAACTCATAACTGACAATGGTACTGAATTTAGGAATAGCATCCTCGTTAACTTCTGTGATGAAAAAGGGATCTATCAAAACTTCTCCTCTCCCTACACACCTGAACAAAATGGTGTTGCTGAAAGGAAAAATATAACCCTCATAGAAGCTGCAAGAACAATGCTTTCAGGATCTGTCTTCTCAAAACAATACTGGACTGAAGTTGTAGCCACTTCATGCTACACTCAAAACAGATCCATCATTGTGAAAAGACATCTTAAAACTCCTTATGAAATTTTTTGTAAGATAATCCCAAACATTAACTTTCTTCATGTCTTGGGATGTCCAGTTTACATCCATAATCATATATATCACCTAGAAAAGTTTGATGAAAAAGCTAATGATGGTTATCTTCTTAGATACTCACTAGTTTCCAAGGCCTTCAGAGTCTTCAACACAAGAAGACAGCAAACTAAAGAAACCTATCACATCACATTTGATGAAAGCCCCGATGCTATCAAATTCTTAAAACCTTCAGTTGACAACATCAACATTGCTGAAAATTAAAGATATCCACCTGATGAATATCTTCATTCTTATGAGCCTTCTCAAAGGTATCAAACAAACAACAATGATATGTCCTTCATAGAACCCTATGAATGTCCTGAACCAGTTGTTCTTAAAACTGAAGTTTCATCTGACCAAAATGGTCAAACTGATCAAAATGATCAATCTGTTCAAAATGATGAAATCTTAAGTGATGATCATTCTGAACATTACAATCACACCAATGATGAACAAATCATTGATAATCTCCTAAACACTAAAGATATTCTAATCTCTGAACACTCATCCTCTCTAAGAGTAGAGAATACTTCAGTATAGAATACAATTCCAATCCCTAATTTCTCCTTATCCATTTCATCCATGGTCACTCTAGCTCCTCAAGACAGATGGTCTCAGGAAAAACATATTGAGCTAGTCAATATCATTGGAAATCTAGAAGCTGGGATGCTCACTAGAGCCATGGCCAAAGAACTTGGTGCAGCTTCAGCTCATGAATGTCTCTTTGTAGATTTTCTTTCTGAAGAAGAACCTAAAAAGGTCTCTGAAGCACTACAGCATCCAGGATGGGTTGATGCCATGCAAGATGAACTAAACCAATTTGCCAAAAACAAAGTCTGGACATTAGTTCCTGCACCTTATGGTAAAACCATAATTGGCTCAAAATGGGTATTCAGGAACAAAAGAGATGAAACTGGAATTGTCATCAAAAACAAAGCAAGACTTGTAGCTCAAGGCTACAATCAGCAAGAAGGCATAGACTATGATGAAACCTTTGCTCCTGTTGCAAGACTTGAAGCAATCAGGATCTTTCTTGCCTTTGCCACCTACATGAACTTTATAGTTTATCAAATGGATGTCAAAAGTGCATTCCTCAATGGTAAACTAAAAGAAGAAGTTTATGTCAAACAACCTCCAGGTTTTGAGAGCAATGAGTTCCCAAACCATGTATGCAAATTGGACAAAGCCCTTTACGGACTTAAACAAGCTCCAAGAGCATGGTATGAAACTCTCTCAACCTTTCTCACCGAACACAAGTTTGTAAGAGGTAAGATAGACAACACTCTGTTTGTCTACAAAACTCAAACTGATGTGATTCTGGTTCAAATCTATGTTGATGACATTATCTTTGGGTCCACCAGCACAAAATTATGCAAACAGTTTGCTAAACTGATGACTCAAAGATATGAAATGAGCATGATGGGTGTCCTCACCTATTTCCTTGGATTTCAGATTAAACAATCTGAAAGAGGTATTTCAATCAACCAAGAAAAATATGTCAATGATCTGCTAAGGAAACTAGAAGGGGGGGGGTTGAATAGTTTATCGGTTAATTATCCGTTTTAAGACTTTGCTTATAAAATGGTTTGATTCGAGTTGTATGTCAATCAATCAACAATATGAATCACAACTAAACTATCTAATGTAATGAACTAAATAAACAATAACAATATAAAGAGATAAGGAAAGAAACGATCAAACCAAGACACCAAGATTTATAGTGATTCGGCTACGAAGCACCTCTTCGCCCTACTCCACTCCCCGAGTACTCCACTCGAGATTTCACTATGTCAACAAGCTCCCTTTAGGCGGAGAAAACCGTTTACAAGTCGCTTACTTTCTTTTCCGACACTAAGCTAGATGTCAAGCCCTAATCTTAGCTATAACCAATCTAAGACTTCACTAAGTCTTTACACACTCACAAGATATATACTCTTGGATTGACACACAATCCAATTCACACAAATACACAATTTACACTATTGGATCTACACACAATCCAATTTACACAACACCACAAAGAAAATATAATGAAGATTTGTGATCTTGAGGAGGAGGAAAGAGATCACTTGATAACAATTCGTTTCTAGATGAATACGATTGTTCTTCTCTTGCACTTGATTAGAAGAAGGGAGGAAGAGGGAATTAATCACTTGAAACAAGATCAAGATATGTTAGTGATCAAGATATGTGTTTGAGAAAGAAAGAAAGAAGAGAGAAAAGTAGATCTGAGAAAATTCATGGCAAGAGGTTTTGTTTTTCAGATGGGGTTGCCCAGTATTTATAGGAGACAAAAAGAGCCGTTACTCTGGTGGCTGTCCCTAATATGTTAGGGGGCCGCTAGGCCTATAAAGGGTCCGCCCGTAGAGTACGTTCCTCTTTTTGTCTTTTAGTGGGGAAGGTGTTATCTGTTTTCGAACCTTCTATTTTGGGGGAAAAATCTGATTTCAAATTTATTGTTTTAATAAAACATTTCTTTTATGAATAAATATTTTGTGTATATATTTTGTAATACACTTTTTGTTAGAAATGTAAGGTTTAAGAAAAATTGTTTTCTTGATCACTACTCATGTTTAATGATTTGTTTATCCATACCTTAAGTGATTAATCTTAGAAATAGAATTTTACGATTAGTAATTTATAAACGTTTATTTTTATCGTAAACGTTTTTACATTTTGTTATTATCAAAACATAGAGATATCAAAAAATATAAATAACATTTTTAGACATTATTTGTATTAACAATTTTAACATCATCTAAACAATATTTGCTAATTGAAAAAATCAAATGGCAAGGGTTAGGGGTGTTTGTTTGCTCATCCGAACCCAAAAGACAAAGAAGGAGAGAAACAATTTTTGTGAACTAGGTGTTTTACTATGTGTATATGTGAAGTGAAGGGTTATACAAGTTCTTGGAAGCATAAGTAGAATGATTATGCATGCATTGGAAAATTAAATAGTTGGAGTGTGTGTGTTACCTTTGTAGCCGGCTATGGGAAGCTAGGGGAGGGCATCATACATATTTTTTTAATTTTAATTACTAGTATAATCCTTGTAAACATTTAATTAAAAGTTAGCTTGACACCCTTTTGAAAATGTATACACTAGTGTCGCGGGTTTGGTCACGAGACAAGGAACAAGGACAACAACATTCGTAAAAATAATAATTTACGATCTTAAAAATAATAACGAGACGCGTCGTAAATTTTTACGATGTTCAAAACGCTTAACGATCGCGCGGTCAAACGTTGACTCGCAAAATGAAAAGTAAAAAATTTCTAAATTCCGTTCGTAATAAAATACAAAAATATTTATTTTTGACAATTAAAATTTTAAATGTCGACGTTCGTTCACATAAACTTATAAAATAATAATTATGACGTCGAATCCGCGATCGTCATATGCGTCGTGAAACTCGGGTTGTTACACATAACCAGTAACACGTGTTGTCAGACATCTTGAGAACATCTTGCACATTGTCTGCCACGGTTGTAAGAGATCGGTTGTCTTAAAGTTCGATGTTGACCTTAATTCCAGAGTGAAACTAAGATTGTTGATGTAGAATGGAACCATTTCGGAGAACTTTGGAGCAGGGTTTCTAAGTGATCAGATTGTTGTCGTGTCTTGCAGTAAGTGAATGCTTGTCTGATCATCAGAGTCAGGTACGTTCTTTTCAGTCCAACCTAATGAGCTTATTCTTAGATCCATTCTTCTTTCAAGTATTGCCAGAATTGCCCACGTTATATTATAGGCAACTGATAAATACGCAGCACTGCTGAATTTTGAGTGGATGAGTTTTGAAGGATATTTGCAGGATTTTGCTCCTCATATGGACAAGACAGATTCTCAAGCTCAACCTTCTTGTTAGCATCATTAAGAGCTATCTCTTTTGTTTGGTAGACATAATTCATCTTGATGAACATCATCTGGTCTTTGTGGTTGTGCATGATGATTACTAAATGAGTAAAGATAAGATGTTAGATGACAAACAATTTATTTGATATTTTTGTCTCTTTCCGCTTTGTCTGTTTTATATGTTCTGGCAATTCTTTTTGAATATATATTTGATCAGTTTCTTTCTCATGTGCTTATTCTTGCTTTTCCTAGCACATGCCATACGCTTTATTCGTATTTTTCTTTTGATTTTTCCTTTTTGTGTGTTTTGGTAATTCTTTTTCGAACACACTTTAGATTTGCTTTTTCGCGTATGGTTTTTGTCTCTCTTTCTGTTTAGAATATCCTCATTAGAAATTCTTTGTGAAATGATACTCTTTCAAGAATGATGAAGATACTCTTTGATTTTGAATAAAACTTAATTTTGAGAAATTTCAGAGATATCATTCAAATTCTTAAAACTTTTTATGAAAGAGTACCATTTTTGACACAATACAGATATTTGAGAACTTTTCCAAAAATCATTTGTACAAAAGGTTTTGTATTAATAACATAGAATCAGTCAAACTCAATTCATCAACTGAATGGTCACTAAGTCACTCACTCCTCATTCTGTTCATTACGGAAAATGGTCGAAACCGAACATGACTTAGACCACTTACATAATTGAGAATAAAATTATCAGACTCAAGTTATTTTGACATTCTTCAGTTTTGCTTCTTGTAATTAATCTTAAACCATGTAAACAAAGACATCTAATTCAACAACTGAATGGTCACTAAGTCACCCACTCCTCATTCTGTTCAATGTAGAAAACGGTCATAACCGGACATGACTTAGACCACTTAAACAATTGAGAATATACATTTTTGACACAAGGTTTAAATTCATCAAAACTTGATCAATTTTTGTTCAATTTTGAGGTACTTTTTTACAAATGTTTGAATTTCAAGTCACATGAGAGACTGATCTTATTATTCACAGACATACGAGCTTTAGACAACACAGTCAGGTATATATCATCAACATACACTAAGTCTAGTAAGCCCTCCAAAAATTTTGTGCATTTTTCAACAAATTCGACACTTTTGAAAATGATTTTTGACTTTTCCATATTTGACTTTTCTAAATTTTAACTCTTTCGAATTTGATTTTTTCAATTTTGACTTGTCCAAATTTTGACCTTTTCAAATCTGACTTGTCAAAAATGAATTACT